>PVKM010028455.1:6274-18371 GCA_004027735.1 Carollia perspicillata
TGCCGGACCCCTGTATTTCTCACTCAATGGTTTTAGCATCATGGATAATTCTTTTTCCCCTTTTATTTTTATTGCTGATGCTAATCCAGATGTCCCCACTTCTGCATGAATCAATTATTACGACGAAGTTTTCAAAAAGGTGGTGTTATGGCTCCCTTTTCCCTTCTCTGTCTGCTGGCGTCACAGCAGGTCTGTGGATTCTTTTCCCTGTCAGTTGCTATCCGAACTGTCAGAGTTCAGGGGAAGATTTTTAAAGGCCTGAAACACACTAAACTATGAGAGGTTTCAAACGATAATTATGTAACTTCTACGGTTTCTTTTTTGAAGAGGAGGATATTTAAAACTTAGAATGATAATTTTTTATACTAACATAACATTTACTATAAATAATATTTGGATAAGCATAGTAATTTGTCTTAAGTAAATAACTATTTCTCTACAGAAGTCAGTATTACATTTAATCATAATCATACCATGGCCTTTACGTAATACTTCCTAGTAGGTTTTACAGGAAATAAAGTGCACACATACAGGCACACAGGCCTATACACTTACATACATACCCCTCCCCCTCCACAAAGCCCAGGATAATTTTGTGTAAATGAGCCAGGAAGAATGTCAGCTCAAACGGTGGCTGCAACTTTTTGTTGATATTAGACTTTCCATCTTTGCAATTGCTTTTCGGAGTTGGGGTTTGAAACAAGCGAACGATTTCTGGATAATTCTAATTGTGCTGAAAGCCCCGGCACCAATTACCATGGATCTCTGTCACTTTCTCTACTTAACGTAAGTGAGACGCTGCTACCCGAGCAGGCCCACACTGCAGCTTGTCCAGACCTGGAGGGCTCGAACAGCCCACGCGGGCAGCCGCTGCTCCCGTCATTATGAGAAACAGAAGAAAAGAAAATCCTTGTGGTATTTCTCTTGGAACATCATGAAAACAAGGAAGCACGTACATTCAGTATCAAAATGTACTATTGGCATGAAATGCTGGGATAAGTGGTATAAAAATACATTAAACATAAAATGAAATCTTAACCCAAAGAAAAATACAGTATGATGTTACAACTAAGAATGCCATGTTTACCTAGGAAGAAACGTGAGGTCCAGCCAACCAATTACTGGAATTTGGTTTTGCTGGACGTTATCCCCAACGCCATCTCAGAGACCATTTCACTGCAGCTACAAACACAAATCAACCTGAATGTTCAGCAGACCGCAGACCAGCGCCCATCGGGGTTATGCTGTGCACTGAAATGCCTTGTGTTCTGGACTGTATTAGCAAGTTAGGCAGATGCTTCTGGGCTGAGATGAAGTGAACTCGGAACAAATCACGGCCTGTGTTATGGTGGAATGGATTGTGAAGTCAGACATGCCTTAAAGCTGTTAGACTGCAAACCACTGAGAACTCGACTTGCTAGAATGCTGCTGAGGGATGTGCCTGGTCAGCCACAACCTAGTGGGGTGTTTCCCAAGGTGACAGGAGGCGTGGCTGTGTGGTTGGTGGGATCCAGGAGAGGGCCCTGGAGGAAGGAGCCGAGGCTGTTCTAACTGTCACAATGAGGCAAAATGGGGTTCAAAGAGACCCAGAGAGAGTCCTGGGGAAAGCAGAACGAAGAGCAGCAGATTCTCAGGGACAGTGTCAGGACTGCAGAACAGGGTGGAGAAAAGGGGGATGTGACAAGCAGAAAAACTGGGAAAAGGTGGAAGCGGGATTCAGCAGCATGGGACCACTTAGGGTGTAATCAAATAAAACCACAGATAATACAAGAGTGGCCGTATGACAGGCATGGAGAGAACTAATGTTCTTAATGAGCATTTTGAGTTGTTAAAAGGAAAAGATTAAACTGTGTAAAGTTCAACCCGATTACCATGTGAGAGGCCAGCTAATTGTAAAAGATGTTTACACCGAGTACCTACCACAGCAAAGCGTGCCCTTCGGCAGCGTGTGTACTAAAATTGGAACAATACAGAGAAGATTAGCACGGCTCCTGCACGAGGGCGACATGCAGATCTGGGAAATGTTCATATTTTTTAAAAAATTAGTATTCAAAGAGAGTTTAAAAAAAAGCAAACAGAGTTGAGCTGAATTTGCTGAGGTGTCCTGTGATTAGCTTAAAAAATTAAAAGCAACTGCACGAGTGTAGAAGAGACAACCAAGTAACAGCAGGGAACAAGGACACAGGGGGTAGGAAAATCTGCAAGTTCCATGTGTGCTATCAATGCTCAGAAAATAGAAAGTCGGTGGGCTCTTCAGCCTACCTGCAGAAGTACCCTGCTCAGGTCAGGAACGGCCTGGACAAACGTGTGGTCTCACCGCTCTCAGAGAGCCCTGCCGCAGAATCCCCTGCAGACCTCTGCTGCAGGGCCAGAGGCCACACGGCCAGCTGGGGGTGGTCAGAACCCAGCTCTCCTACCGTCTACCAAGTTCAAATTTGCCAATAACACTGTCGAAACTGTCTAATAACATTTTCTAAGAACTCGAGGATGAAGAAGTCCAGGTAGGTGATTCCCATCCCTGGTATACCTGTCACCACGGCCACGGCGTGGCCTCAGGCCGACTCCCATCCCCAGCGGAGTGACGTGTCTGCCCGGAGCACGTGTGTGGGCACTGTGACATGTGAGTCACTGCTCCTGGACAGGTGGCCAAGCCGTGTCCCACGCCCAGGAACAGCACGAAATGCGTCACCTTTGGATTGGGGTGCCGGCCGATGACGAGGCGAACGGGTCCCGGGGGGCATTTACTCAAGATGGCGTGGACTTTGCTTAAAGCGGCGTGGCGGACGTTGGTGGAGTTCACTTCGAGGATCTGGTCTCCGCGGCTGGGGAGGGAACACGCAATCAGGCTGTGCTAACAAGTTAGCTATTTGCAAGGGTTCCTTCGGGGACAGGCTGGTGACAAGGGGTCTTTTCTACACACTTTAAAGAAGCAACTGACATCCTTTTTACCTTGGCATGCATGTAAAAGAGCAACACAGTGGTACATGCACACGAGACGTGAGGCTGGCGAAGGCCGTTAGCGCATCGCCCCACACGTTCAGCAGCAGTCAAGTTCAGTGAAACGGACAATGGGGACCACCACGCAGGCTACCATTTCTGGAGCACATAGTGTGTGCCAGGCACTACGAGACGCGAGTCCCACAAAGATGCCCGAGGAGGTGTTATTGTTCCCGTCACGGAGAGAAGGCCACGGGCTCACAGACGCCATCCAGAGGTCCCACTCTGTTGAACGCAGGTCTGTCTACCACTTGATCATCACGTGGTAGCCCTGCAGCCACCAGACCACCATCGGTTTCTTTCTTCCTATCATCTTTAAATGATTATGGTAATATAATTTTAAGGAGGAAATATCTGAAGCTCAAAGGTTACCCAGGAATTTGTAAAAATGTTTCAAAATTTGAACAAATGAGAAATCGAGGACAAGATGCCCATTTTTGACTTGAAATTATAGGGAGAGAGCTCAGGACGCGAGAACAAAGCCTCTTTATGTGGGGTTTGAAGAATGTTCATTTGGCAGGCTCCAGACATATGGAACCATTCAAGAAAGAAACATCATTGTGGGATGTCATTAAAGGATTTTTTTTCCTTGGGTTCTCAAAGTACATTTTCTTTAATGTACTTTGGATGATTTGCTAGACTTTTTTTTTTGGTATGGAAACTCACTCTGATGATTAACTAAAAACATAATATAATCTATTAACGGGGCCTCAAAATGGCAACCTCAAGGAATGCCATTTTGACAATTCCTCAAAAGCTCAAGGACTTAGAAGCTTAGGGGGGAGAAAGGTGACACTGTTTGCACAGAGTGCTTTGTGCAACACGTGTACATTCCTGTGGAGTTTGGGTGGGCACAGGCCCATCGCCACCACCGTAGGACAGAACACCTGGGCGTGTCTTGTGTAAACAGAGTACCTGCCCCACAGCCCAGCCAGCTGCCCTGAGAAATCAGACACGCAGTGACTTCAGACAGGAGGCATCTAGGCCTCGCCGTGCCCACCCAGAGAGGAATGAAACCGCAGAAAAGGTTCAAGAGATTATACTTAATAAGAAAGGCCTCCCGTTCAAGGGCCTCACTTGAGGACTCTCAAATCATTTGTATCCAGTGATCCGGGGCCTCGGTGAGCCTTCCCGGAATCTCAAATGAATTTTACATACGTGGACATAAAGAAAATATTCAGGTAACCGTAGTTATCTGTACAGAGCTGTATTTTGTCCTTTCTGAAACTGAACTTGCGTGTCCAAATAGAATAAAACAGGCAAAGCCAGGATCCAGAGTTCTCTGATTCAACCCAATTTTGTTTGGATTTGCGTGTCATCTTTGGAGATGCTATTAACTATGACCCTGGCTATATTTCTGCAAATAACAGAAAGACTGAGAGTCCCACAAAGGAATGTAACAGGGCAGGTACCTCACACGTGAATGTATTCGGATATTCCCCAACATGCCAGAAACCTGCACGGTCAGGTGTACTACGAACCTCAGGTTGCTCTCCATCTTGGCCACGGATCCGGGGGCAAGGCTGTGGATGTAGATGCCCGGGGGACTGTTCTCCAGCGCCAGGCAGCAGGCACCAATGCCTAACCCGACTCTGGGCTCTGCGAGGGCAGCAATCAAAGAAAACAAACACCACCAAGAAAGAGGCGTGAGTGATTTGAAACTGCAGCCATGTACATCCAGACCAACAGCCTCTTGGTTTTCGACCGGACTCGGAATGTCAGTCCCACTTTTTTCTGTGCACGTCGCTGCACTCTGTTAACGAAATGAGTCCCCGGCAGAACCATGGCTAACTCTGGACTGTGGCCTGGTCAATGTTTCACTCTGCTCAGTCTCAAGAGCCTCTCGAGTCTATTTTTTGGAAATAGGCAGAGTTGAAGAAATAATGTATTTTATTCTGAATACACAACTTTAGGTTTTCTTTTACTTCTCCTTTTAGTGCCTAATCTCTTGATTTTTAAATTGCGCCTCATATTTCCACAGTAGGAGGGCAGGGAAAGAAAACCAGGATGAAAAGCAGCAAGATTTGGTGATCGTGCATGACTTAGTTACTGGTGTTAACTGTGTTTTTCACCATATCTTTTGTTCTTTAAAATTTTATATTAAGCTGGTTCAGTTGGTTAGTGAGTTTTTTTTAAAAAACACGAGTGTCTAACACAGAGTGATTCATCAGGGGAGCCTGTGGGCTACTGGTAACTTCCGTTCCCTTCAGTAAAAGGACTGAAATCTCCAAGTTTGACCCACTGTCCGATTAGAGAATACCCTATGTTGTTGGCAGCAAAGGGTTCCAAAGGAACAGGTCGCAGGAAGAAACAGAGAAAGTTAGCCGAAGAACAAAGGACGCGTTATTTGACAGCATGCAGCAGAAGTGAGGAAGAGCCCGCGTCACCTTTGTTGAGCGTTACTTCCATGACAATCCTGTCCTTGGGCCCAGGGGCCTTCCGACCCAGGGACGAGGGGCTGCTTTCGTCGGAGCCTACTGCTGAGGTTCCCCCACTGGCATTGAAGTTTGGGGAGCTGGATCTGCTCATGTGTGTGGGTGTCGAGCAGGGCGTGAGGCTCGGACTCAGCAACTTTGTGCGTACCGTTAACACAAATAATCCGCTCCGGATTTGCTGGGAAAGCAAAAAGAAAGTAGGGCTAAAACATGTGCACTTGTCCCTATGTCAAAGGGACAAAAACAAAAACAAAAACAAAAAACCAGACCCGAACCGGAAGGAAATGAAGAAAAACGTAAGAAGACAAAGATCAATGAGAATGTCGTTACCTTAAAGGTATGAATGGCTTCTTGAAACGTCAAGCCCTTTATCGGTATTCCATTTACATCTAGGATTTCATCCCCTAGTGAGCAAACAGGAGAATTACATTAACGTCAAGCTTTAATTTACGGGAACCGAACTGCTCAGTCAGTGCGAGAATAGGACACCACATGGCCCCTGATTTACAGCTCTATAAAATGAGTTTTATTGTTCCAAGCCACGTTCCTTAGTGGGGCTCCCAGGAATGTCACAGAAAGGGACAACTAATGGCAATGCATACTCTTTGGCAGTCACTCTGTGTTTCCATCTTTAATTAAAGCAACAACGGGAAGCATCAGGGTCTTATTCTTTAGCCATCGCCAAGTTTAACAACAGATGTCCTAAGTTTAGAGATCAAACTGCAAAAAAACCAAGCCCCGAGTCCTTCCTTATGGTCTTTGTTTAAAAATTCAACCCACTGGCAACGAAGCATCAACACACACAGGAGAAGCCAATCCTGCCTTCGCAGAAGGACGAGCTCTGTGAGCCCAGAGCGGCGTCTCAGAGCAGGGAGACCGGTTTCCATGATAGGGACAGGAACACTTGTGAGATGTCATTTAGGAACGGCAGCCCCACCTGTAGAAAGAGTCTAGCTGCCTGGTCTTACTGGTGCTGTTGTAGGCTCTCGGTCATTGAGTTGGCAAGTTACTAGACGCTTCTATGTAAGAAATCATTGTAGGCTAATGTCAGCGTGCACACACACACCCTCTCTCTTCCCTGCCCCCCCCCCCCCATCCAGACTCATCTCCAACCCCAAGAAGGTATAGTTGGGTCATTTTCAAGTTGTTGATAGTGTCTGCTGGGAACAAGAAAGAACTTGGGACATCCTGTTGACTTACCAGAGTTTGTTTCTAGTTTGTACTCTTATAACATGGTCTGTTTCTTAAAATAACAGTTCATCAAAAACACTACCAAGGGGCCCTGGGGAGGAGAACAGAGGGACCCTGCACAGCAGTGCGGGACGGAAGAGGGGCTTCACTTTCCTGAAACAGAGTGCAAACCCGAAGAGAACTCCCACCCCCGCTCCAGCACAGGGCCCACCCCAGGAGCGCACTGCGCGTTTGACCGACGGAATTCGGCACTGGAGTTTAAGGGGGCAGCAGCGCCCGTGCATTTGTTCTGTGCCGTCTCTTCAGTGCAATTACAGAAGTCGTCGAAGAGGTGAGAGACTCTGCTTAAAAATCACCTGGTATAACTGATTACTCGACTAGGTGAGGTTTGGGGTTTCTTTCCACACGGGAGCGGGATGGAAACATTAAAAGGATTGCTCACGCTCTAAAAGAAATCTTTATACAAGGTTCTAAAAAGACGGACCATTCAACAGGTTGACCATCCATTTCAATGACTTGTCTTCACTGTAAATGAACACAGATGAAGAAAAAGCATCAGCAGCACCGAGTGCCGTCAGCCTTTCCCGACTACTGATTCCCCTGCATTCTGCTCCGTTCCACCAGCAGCGCAGGGTGAGTTTCAATCACGCGAACGCAGGGCACATCCATCATGAAAATGCTGCGAGAAGTTCACACTGGGCTGTCTGTGGACACAAACACCGCCTGGGAGCCACCCCTGCCTCTAACGGAGGGAAACAGAGGTCCTGCCATCCAAGCACTAAGCCTGCTCACGACCAGCATTGGCAGACAGGCCTCCCCAGGCCATGCTGCCTGAAAAGGGGACTCCAATCCACTCCCCCTCAGTGAAAAGCCAAACCAAAGCAAACCAGGTTAACTGAGCGGCAGCTCTGCTTTGGGCGAACTGCAACGAAGACTCACAGCATCTCTGGCAACTGGAAATACTGTGATTGAATCATTTCATGAGGGAAGCATATTGTGAAAAGGAAAACATCTGAATCCATGAGTGAGTTCTGGGGATCTGCGGCACAGCCCGGTGACCACAGTGAACAGAGCTACTTGTCGTCTTGGAAACTGTCGATAGAGTAGACCTTAAATGTTCTCGCCACGCACGCACGAGACAGGTGAGGTGAGGTGAGGGAGGTGTCGACTAACCTAACTGCAGCAATCGTTTCACAATATATCCGTGTATCAAGTCATCCTGTTGTGCACCTTGAACTTACATAATGCTATCCGTCAATCACATTGCTATAATGCAGGGGTGGGGTGGGGGTGGAAGCGCTTGTTCTGTGTGTCGGTGCGTGGCAAAATGGTAGGTGCTGTGGAGGGTGTCAAAGATGTTTACAGACCCAGCCCCGAGGCAAGGACGGACCACAAGTTCATAGGAACTCTCAAGGCAAGGAACCCGATTAAGGGGCAAGGGAATGAGGCAGGCACTTAAAGGCCCCAGTGAAAGGCAGCAAGCCACTCTTCACAGGTTATCCCATTTAATCCTCACAACAGCTCTTCAAGGTTGTTATTAATGCCCAAGTTTACAGCGGAGGACAGTGAGGCTCAGGTACAGCTGTCCAAGGTCGTGACGTGGCAAGTGCTGGGTTCGGCCAAGGTCCCCTCGCCTCCTGGGCCCACGGCCTCAACGCTGTACCTTTGCTCCACGCCTTACACGGGGGCGGGTTCCCGTGGAATCACGGCTCGCCCCCGCCGAGGACCTACCTTCTTTAAGTCTTCCATCCTCTGCAGCCGATCCGTTCGGGAAAATGGTCTTGACGAAAATCCCCATCTGTCCTCGAATGCAGTCTCGACCGCCAGCGATGCTGAAGCCGAGGCCCTGCACCCGAAGCACATGGAGGTCCAGGCTGTCACTGCGGCATTTCACCGGGGGCACCTTTCCCCGTTTCGGCATTTCGCCAAGGGCATCCTTCCCGGCACAGCACCGAACTCAGGTGTCCTCCCCAGTCACGCTCATGGTTAAGCTAACTAGCTGTAAGTTCAAGTTTGCTTGAACTTCTTCTCCCCCTCACTGCCCTGCTGCACCCCCCTCCCCCACCCCACCATAGCTACTTGCATTGTGCTGGCCATGCGTCACATTAAAAGGAGAAAATTTTAGGTTGAAACATATAAAATTGCCAATATTTGACAACCTTTGCTCTCCAAAACTGGCAATTTCATATGGATCAACTAAATGGCTCACAACAGTCATTTTATTCTTTCAGGTGCCATACTTGTTTTATTTTTTCGTTTCAGTCTTTCCGTTTTGTGTAACATCTAATGAATATTTCGAGACTTGTATAAGGATCCAGTTACATGTATTATTCTCTTTATGATATTGTCAAGACCGTGAAACTCATCCAAGAGGTTGGCTGGGAGCATTCCCCGAAGCTGCAGGGCCTACTTTTCTCTTAATTGTAGTAGAGGTTGGGGTGCTCAGCTCACAAGTGATTCTGTCCTAGCAGCCAGGTGCTGGTGACCCCTTAAATCGTAAGGACAGGAGGGTGTGACCGCGTCACTCAGAGGCTCCAGGAAAGGTGCCCCAGATCCACTCAAATACACATAAAGGCCACATCGTCAATTCCTCTTTAAAGATTTTTAAAAAGTTTTACTTTTGCCCTGGCTGGTGTAGCTCAGTGGATTGAGCTCGGGCCTGCGAACCAAACAACCACAGTTCAATTCCCAGTCAGGGCACATGCCTGGGTTGCAGGCCAGTTCCCAGTAGGGGACGCACGAGAAACACCATACATTAACATTTCTCTCCCTCTCTCCTTCCCTTCCCCTCTAAAGATAAATAAATAAAGTCTTCAAAAATAAATAAAAGTTTTACTTTTTGTTTGATATTAAAAACAATAGAAAGCAGCCATTGAAAAAAATGTGTGCTAACCTTTCAAGGGGTCGGGGGCAAAACAGTGGGCACAAGGGAGCTCACCTTGCCCTTCTCTTTGTACAGCCCGATGATGGAGATGACCGACGGCCGGATGAGTCTCCAGGGGGACTCCACCTGCGTGGCGCTCAGGGAGCGGGTGGACTTCTTCACGATGTGGTATTCCTGCAAGCCAGCAGACAGCGAGGTCAGACAGGGGCTGGCATGCGCTTCCGGGGCCTCCGGCATGAAAACACATTCAGACGTTGGAAGCTCCAAGTGTGTTTTGCGTTAGGCCGCCGTTTCCCCCTGGCTCAGCCGCTTAAAGAACGTTTATTATAAATAACACGGGAGGGATAGCGCTTCCCGCAAGGAATCGCTGCGCCTTCCTCCTCCGCGGAAAGAAGGCTCGCTCGGAGGCCGCAGACATCTGGGTTGCTTTCCTCAGCTGCTCTCCACGGCTCCGCGTCCTGCTTTTCTGGAACCAAGTCAGGACCCAGAAACCAAGACGTCTCAGGACGTCCAGTGACCGCCCTGGGGCCAGGGTCCCCCGTGGGAGTCACCCTCTGCCCCCATCCCAAGTTCACAGTTGTGGGTGGGAAGCGTTCGCTGTTCTAAGCTTATTTCACTCGCTCAAAAACTTAAGCCCTTGTTTCTTATGAAACACAAGCTGCAAATGCAGAGAGAATTGTTATTCCGAATGAGCAGCAGCTCCCGTTCTAACCCCTCACTCTTGGACAATAAAGTGCCTTCCCTTAAGCCGCACCCTCCCTTCCCGGCACACACCAGTGCGAAGCTTGATCTCTTTTTTCTGTCCGTTGCCCCAGTATGTGCACTTGTAAGCAGGGCACACTATTTATAATGTAAGAGAGTATGTGAGTCTATCGCTAAATTCCTACAGGCTAGCTCCTTGCTATTCTTCTCAGAATAAATTTCCTAAATGCCAGATTTTCCAGCATTAGCAAAAAAAAAAAAAAAATCACTTCATATTTAGTATGAGAAAAGAAACATCAGAAATAGTTTTTATCCTTAATGGGTGTATTCTATTTTCAAAGGTAGAAACGAGATGCCTGCTAATGATATTTTTGTTTTCCTGGCAGCTTAGAACAATTATATTTGGCAGTTTCACAGAACACCTGCCAGCTACGTGGGCCTCCCAGGCCCAGATTCAATAAAAAAAATGAGAAAGATGCTGGCTTGGCAGTCGCTGCCCTTTTACTGAAACGCCCATGGAAGTGGCCGGACAGCGCCCGCGGGTTTATGGTCCCGGAACGGAGAGGCCGCGTGGTGACTGGTGACTGGAAAGGGGACTTGCTCTGACCACCCACCTCCAGCAGCACCTCATCCCACCTCCCCTCAGGGACCCACGGGCCTGTCCGCTCTACTGTTCTCTCTGTTTCAGGGGTCCCACTGAACTTTCTAGACCTGTGCTGTCCAAGATGGCAGCCACTAGCCACCTGTGGCTGTCTATATTTAAATTAAAATGAAACAACTGTATTTTGATTTTAATGAATTAGAATTAAAAGCACAGTCCTCGGTCTCACTAGCCACCTTTCAAGAGACACATGTGGCTGCCACTCGGGGCAGTGTAGATACAAGACATTTCTGTCACTGCAGAAAGTTTTAATGGGTAGCTCTATTCCATTCTCTTTTATTTACATTTTTATCCTCATCCGAGGCCATGCTTATTGATTTTAGAGAGAGGGGAAGGGAGGGAGAGAGGGGGGGACAGAAGCATCGATGTGAGAGAGAAACACTGATTGGCTGCCTCCTGCACGTGCCCTGACCAGGGATTGCACCTGCCACCCAGGCAGGTGCCCTGACCGGGAATCGAACCTGTGACCTCTCAGTGTACAAGGCCATGTCCAACCCACTGAGCCACACTGGCCAGTATGGATAGCTCTATTCTAGATTATTCTTTTTAGTGGAGGAAGCGAGAACAAGAACAAAGAAAGAATCCTGGGAGAAAAAGAAAAGGGCAGAAAATAAGAAGACAAGACAAAATGAAGGACAATTTAAAGAGGAAAGAAAAGTCTTTCCTGTAAAATCTTCACTAGCCTGTGCTTCCTAGTTCCTGGAAGCTTGGTTAGAAACAGGTATTCACGGGCTACAAATACGGCCGGTTCCCTCAGCAGGTCGTCCCCTCGCTGCCGGACGTCCTTGGCCGCAGTGGCAGCCCGCCCTCTCCCGGCCCACCCTAACTGCAGCCCCCGGCAGCGGGGCTCTCCTCTGCCGTCTCATCTCCTCGCGGGGTTGGTCCACCTGCATCATTCTTTGCCGTCACAGACTGGGCGTTTTCACCAGGCCTCGAGCACGTGTTTTTGCTCTGTTTTCTCTTGATGCCCCCACTCAAGTCACCTTTGGGGGGGGGGGGTTGGACACCAAACAGCCCCATTAGCAACTGCCTTGGAACTGCAGGCACTTCTCACGTGAAGCTTCCCTCACCGTGACTCTGGCATGTCACTTTGAGCAAAGCACTCCACCTCGTTGGGATTCCACTGTCCTATCTGTAAAATGGTGACCCTGCATTTAAAGTAACGGTCCGACCCAGGTGTGCTAACCTGGTCCTTCTGAGCCCTACGATCTATGTGTCTCCAAGCAT
>PVKM010028456.1:0-18280 GCA_004027735.1 Carollia perspicillata
GCAAAGATCGCCCTAGTGCCAACCTAAGACGCCGGGGGAGTGTGTGGTGGGGAATTGTGCAGCAGTGCGGCCGTCAGTCAAGAGCTAGGGGATGTCAGGCATGCTTAAACTTACAAAGGGCCTCGTGATATCAGAAAACAGCAACTTGAGGCCACCCTGTGGCTGAGTCAATGGCCAAAGGATTGTTTCCACTTTGGAGTCACAGACTCATCTGTACCCAGGAGTGGTAAGAGTCAGAAGGGGCTTCATTGAAATGGCACTATAGAAAGCACCGCCACGCTGGCCGCGAGTCAGAAGGGGCATGTCCTGGCATCCTCCGTAACAGGAGTAAGACCTCCTCCTGTTACCCAGCGGCTCCCCCCAAGGCAGCTCTGTGGCTGGAGGCCACGTCTGTGCGCAAGAAGGAAGGGCGAGTCTTCCAGGACAGTGTTGAGTCACGTCTACTTTGAGCGTTTGATGAAAGCCATGAGCTCTTTCCAAGGAAAAAATGGACTTATAAACAAACACAATAGCCATGGTAATCTGCAGGCAGGCTCTCGGCCTCCTGAAGTTCAGGCTGAGAGCCGCTGTTGTACAGGGTTCCCATGGCTGCACCTTCTCCCTGTCTGGAGAACCAAAAAATATTGGCAGCTTCACTTACATCCCCATAGTAACACTGATGACACTCAGATCCCTTCTGAGTAGTCCCCTGAGTGTGTGTAACCCTCTCTGTGTCGCCCTACCTGACACCTCCCAGGACACTTGAGTATGAGACCTCTGCAAGATGAAAGGCATCAAGAAAACCCAACTCAAAATAATCTAGGCCCTGCACTGACATTTAGCAATCTCTCTTGAGAGTATGATATCAAAGATCACACTTGCTACTACCGTCACTGTTAAGTGTACATGGATTGCCATTTTTACGTCCCTGACTTAGAAATGAGACTGGGGAGAGAGGACATGGCGCTAACAAGAACCAACTGCTTCTGCCTATTTGTGAATTCTTAGCGCATATTCCTAAGCATCGAGTCTTCTTCCATGACTTCCCTGAGGGAGTCTGATGGGCTCTTATGTTTCATATCTCATCAGCAAGTTCCTGAAGCTCCAGTGCCTGGAGGATGGGACCTGGGAGCGAGGCAGCTGCGTCCCAGTGATGTGCGAGCCCCCTTCTCCTGTCTTCAAAGGCATGTATGAATGTACCAATGGCTTCGAGCTCGGCAGCCAGTGTGTGCTCAGGTGTCACCAGGAAAGCAAGAGGGTAAGGATGACTGGAACCTTTTTTGGGGAAGGCTGTGCTCTAGCCTTGGTGACCAATCCAACAATGTTGAGTAGAAGTGATACAAATGAATCCCAACAGCAGGGTCTTACTAAACTAGGACGCTAACCAGGGTATTGATACTATTTGACAGGGAATTTAGAAGATACCGTGTCTTTGGATTATTCTTTTAGAGCTTTCTCTTGGATAAGAAAGAAAACCTGATGGTTTGGGCACCTGAATAAATTCCCCCCAAATGCTGGAGTTCTGATTCGGCAGTGCGATTTCCTCCCGCAGGCCGCCACCGACCTGCCGTGGCGGGCAACACTCGTGCTACGCTCTGCTGTATGTAGCACAGAGCCCCGAACAGCGGCGCGCATTCCCCAGCAAAGGCACAGCTGCAAGTGCCGCCCAACTACGATTCTCTCTAGGAATTTGGCAGGAGAGATCCCCAGGGAAAGCCACGCGGTCTTATCACGGTTCTGTGACTAAGATCAGTCGTACTGTAGAATCTTTCCAAGCACCACACGCATGCAGGAGACAGGAAATGAAGCAGACCTCAGCAGAGACCAGTGGCCTCGACTGCTCTCCTGGCACATGTCTGTCTCTCAGTGTCCAGCACTCCCAGATAAGTGCTGCCGGACAGAGGCCAAACACGTCTGCCACGAATACGACAGGACCTCAGGCACCTCTGCCGGCCCTGGTTGTTGAACGGCTCACGAAGTTGGCCGGACGAAGGAAGGATTAGTCGTCTGTAATTCCTGAATCTCACTGTCTTGGGTTTTGTGAGTCAGCGCCGCTCTGTGTGTTCCGCGCCTAGGGTCCTTCGTGGTGTCGGGGGTCTGGCACCGAGGGCCACACAAGCCGGCGCGCACGCAGGGAAAGGCAGCAGAGCTTTGGTGACCAAGAGCCGCCGTGCCGTGCCCGTTCAAGCACAAAGGCACAATGTACCATCGGAGGTGTGATGACTTGTTTTCACGGGATCAAACTCATCTCAAAAAGTCTCGTATTTGTCACGGACAGCACTTGTGTGACAGTATGGACGCATCAACACAAAACACCATTTGGGGGAAAAATCCAAAAATATCTCAGGATACGTAGGCTACAGTTCATAGCTCATCCAATTTTTATGGCCAAAGGAAAACACACTGTGAATGAATTTCATTAATGACAAGAATTTGTCATGAGTCCTTCACATCAAAACAGCAAAAAGAAATTACCGTGACTTTTATTGGTTGGTAACAATATGGTTTGGTATTTCAGTAATGTGTGTTAGTCTTAAGTTCTAGAAGGTGGAGAACGGTGCCATTTGATCAGAGCGTGCTTCTGCAGGCGAAATGGAGTTGACGAGGCAGTAACGCAATGTCCTTTACCTTTACCGTCCCAGCTTCCCATCCTCTGCACTCAGGAGGGACGGTGGACGGAGGAGTTCACGCTGTGTGAGCAGCTGCAGGGGGAATGCCCCCCGCCGCCCTCGGAGCAGAATTCTGTGGAATACAAGTGCGAACAGGGATACGGGATCGGTGAGTGTGGGGAGAGACGCCGCATTTTGCTCCGAAACGAACTTTTTATTAGGCCGGGCTAGATCTCGAATCAGATCCATGGTGGTCCCCGAGGAGTGGACGGAAGTGCGAGTGAACGGGTAGCTGCTTCCGCGGGATCACAGTGCATATGGTTGGTGTGGCTGCTGAGCCACCTGCGTGGCATCTGGTCACGTCGCCCACTTCACTGCGGCTGAAAGTGGGCGAGTTTGGGGGGGAGCTGCAGTTCCAGTGGGAGAGGTAGGAATGCAGAGCCGCACCCCCGGCCTGTGCTGGGCTCCCCTCCATTCCCTCTGCAGGGCCGCTGCCGTGGGAGCTCCCGAAAGGGATGATCCGAGGTCACATCGGCTGGTGTGGCTCTTCAGCCGCTCTTTCTCTTCGGGCGACCAGGCTGTGGGGTCTCTGGGCAATTTCCTATTCAAGTATCAATAATTGCAGTTAAAGGGCTCTGTGACCAGAGCTGACTTATAGTGATGTTGACTCAGGCTTGCACTGGCTGGACCAAAGCATCATGGGAAAGTGATGCAGGGGGTGGAAACCCTTGTGCGATTAACCCTAAGCCCTGACACCTACAAGCAAGCAGTAGGTTTTATGAGTCATTCTGACTTGTGTAATGCCAGTGGGTGTAATTTGCATTAACGAGGAAGCTCCTTAGGTTCTGAGATGGCTCTTTATCATCTTCAGATTGCTCTTTGCCCAGAGGTACCTTGAGGTCAGGCCTGGGCAGTGGGGTGCTCAGACCGCGCCTCTTGAATGGTGTTTCGTGAGCAACTCTTGTCTGCCCTCCTCTGACTTCTGCATTAAAATGTCACGCACTCTCATACAGAGTCCTGCAGAGTCATGTAGCTCTTTGGGTTATTACGCAAATTAGCCAAAAAAAAAAAAAAAATCAAAATAGGCAGTGAGAGCTGAAAAGAAACTTGGAAATCGTTAATGTATATGTATAGACGAAGAAATAGAAAACCCTAGACTATGCTTTCTTTAAATAGAATTTTGTAAGACACTCGGACTCCATCTGCCAAAAAATGCAGCAAGATTTTCCTTCAAGAGCCCGACGTAGGACCACAATCTCTGCTCACGATTTCCCATGGTTTCGTCTCTTAATGACATGGTTTTCGTGGCTACTGGCATTGTGATCTTCAGTGCAAACATCATAAATCTGCCTTCATAATTTCCCGGCCACTTTTTATCCCAGCCAGTAAAGTGCTTAGGTAGTAGACACTGCGGTTATAAGAACCCTTTGGCTAGCCAGAGTTCCGGAGTGGGGTGTGGGGGTCTGCCTAATCCTTTAATTGCTGGATCCTGCAGAGATGCAGAGATTCCCAAGAAGTCCTGGACTGGAAAGAGGAGGGGTCAGTTGGGGCATGGAGGAGAAACTTGGGGACAGAGGCTCTTCACCAGTCAGCATGGGAAGTATCTTTACAGGTGCACAGAACATGAATATCAGCCCATAACCGTGATAAAGGTGACCCATAACATAGGAAGGAAGTGCTCTTGACACATCAGAACTATTGGTTCCAGGATGAAAAAGACTGAGGTCCGGGGAGTTCCAAGTGTCTGCTGTGACTCAATCTGTCCCTTCAGGTGCAGTGTGCTCCCCTTCGTGCATCGTGCCCCCGAGCGACCCGGTGGTGCTGCCCGAGAATGTCACTGCGGACACCGTGGAGCACTGGATGGAGCCCGTCAAAGTGCAGGTGAGCACAGGGGCCTTTCTGTGTGTGAGGAATGCAGCAGTCCTCAACCGACAGCGTGTTCCCTGGCGCAGGCTCAGAGGCTCTCGGGGCCTCCTCAAAGCAAACAGTGACGTGGGTCGTTCCTAAAGAGAAGGATTACAAGTCACAAAGGAAAAATAGGGAAAGCTTGAGAAAAAAAGATGGCCCACATCCAAAGTCCTCGGAAGGAAGACTCCGAGACCAAAAGAACGATAATGCAGGACGAGGATTAAGGGAGGAAAAGTACTACTGATGAAAAATAGGGCAGGGGAGAAACCAGGCTTCGGGTGGTGAGCGTGCAATAGCGTACATACGTGTCAAATTATCACGTCGTGTGTCTGAAAATTATATGATGTTACTAACCAGTTTTACCCCAATACACTTATTCATTTTTAAAAACGGACAGGAAAACTAGGAGAAACCAAAGACATGAGTGAAAACAAAAGAAAGGATGTGAAAAGAAAGAGGAATTAGGAAAAGACAAATAAACTTGAAAACGGAGAGAATGACTGAAGGGAGCGAGCGCGTTGTTTCTGAATTGCCGGATGGATGGTCTTTCAGCCCAAAGAAAAGCAGGGGTTAGCTCAGTAGTTCATTCCGACGCTCCTAGAGTGTCTCCGTCCGGAGCTCCTCTGGCCGAAGGAACCATGTCTACGAGCTCGGGTCGTGGGAGAGAAGGGAGTCAGGATGAGAACGTGGTATTGTTTTCCATGTTTCAGGGGTGTGCTGGGTGTGGGAAACAACAGGCCGGGCCGGAAACTCGCATGGGGACTGCCGGGGCCTTGGGTGTCGTGTGGTGTCCCCCTCCCTCACCCACCACACGCAGAGATCTAGCCCTCTCCGAGGTGACGGTGTGCGCAGAGAAACAGCCTGGTAGAGAAGAGGGCGCCGGACGGAAGGGCTCCTGGGAGCCCGGTAAATGCCTGCCAGTCAGGGTGACGGAGCCGGGGATCGGGTAGGTGGGACAGGCAGGCAGCCGGAGGTCCGTCAGCGCCACTGCCGTGCCCAGAAACTAGGGCCTCCTGCCAGGTCTCCCTCCCGCACACCCCGCACACACCACACACACCACACACACCACACACACCCCACACACCCCACACACCCCACACACCCCACACACCCAGGTGCCTGACGTCTGGGGCACCTGAGTGGAGGGGATGCAAGAGCGGCTAGGCGGCTAGGACTTTTTCTGGGAGCACTCAGTGCTTTTCTTGCCCTCTTCATTCTTTTCTTTCCTTTTCTCTTTTCTGTCCTTCTAACACTAAAAATACAAGATTCTTGAGGGCAGGAATGGTGTCATCCTGTGATCCCCCAATCTCCCTGATTTGCGACTCCTGTCATCTTCTGCTCGGGATGCAGCTGCCGGGTGGAACTGGAGAGCCCCAGGGGACAACGGTCCCAGCCCCCCAGGGCACCCTGATCGGCCCCGCAGGCCTCTGCAAGGCTGGGTTTTCGTGGTTAACCATCGTATCGCGAGAGCATCTTGTTCCCCTCATGGCTTTCCTACTTAAGATAGGAAAATTAAGGTTTCGACTTGTGTTATGCAGAAGTGGTCCTTGAGGAACCCGATTTCATGGAGAGATTCTTCTCTGCACAAAATGTGGCAATTGCGTGCGCATAAAGGAGTTTTTCTAACTTGCATTTGGAAGCGTTTCTTTCTGAAGGACAAAAGCATTCATCATAACATCCTATTTCCCTTAGTTGTTTGCCTCATGAATCTATTTTTTAGAAGCAGCGTTTTTCCTTTTTTAGTACATTATAATTGTGAAGTCCAAATTCCTCTAGCGTGGTCCAGCTGAATGAGATTTCCCCGTGGCTTCACACATCAGCTTTGTGAAGATTCCGGGCACCGCGTGAAACCCCTTTCTCAGGTCCCCAGTTTTTCAACAGGGTTGCTCGCCCCGTCAAAACAAATCTTACAATTTCTGGCTCTGCTTTCCAAAATCGGTCCCTAAAGGATTAATAATTACTGAAATAAAAACAGGATGTTTCCAGAGGAAGAGAGTAGCAGGAAGAAACAGAAAAAGAGACAGTGCCTCCCAGGAGCCGTGCTTTCCAACGGAACCGTCTCCCCACCCTGCTGTCTCCTCGCGTCCCGGTCCCTGGCCCCCCGCCCCCGAGTGTCCTCTCGAAGGGTACAGCTGTGTCCAACAGCTCAGTGACACTTGCCGCACATCAGTGGGAACACAAATCACTCGGGCCCGTGAGCCGTCGGAGGTCTTCTTTCTCATCAGCTGTCCGTGCAGACCTGAGCACTCTCAGTGTGAAGATGCCTCCCGGCACGGGTCCCTCGTTGCCACGGCAGACTAGACCAGAGGGTCTGGGGGGCAGGCGGAGAGGAACTCCGAACCAGACACAGACGCCGGGGCAGTGCGTGAGAGCCCAAGGACGTACACGGAACAAGGCTGTGTTTCATTTAGCTCGCTGCGTCTATAGAAATGAGGAGATTGTCACAAACACGGGCGGCAGCAGAGCTCTGTAGTCTGATGGATGAGCCAAGCAACTATTGGAATAAAGAAAACAATTGAGCAATTTGGTGTTAGATCTTCAAGTTGGCTAACCATCAGTCCTGTGACCTTTAACTAGGCAACAGCCTTCGTACAGCCTCAGACCATCCTAACAGCCCTTAAGGGTTCTCTCTCTCTCCTTTCCTCCCTCTTCCCGTTCTCCTTACTTTTCTTCCTTTTTTTTTAAAACTCACTTTAAAAAAAGTTTTTAATGGCCCGACCAACTTTAATGGCTCAAATATTTAAATTGATTTTCTCTGAACCTTTTGTTATATGAAAGTTCAAAACATTCTTGGCACTTAATTGGCGCAGAATCAGTTCATCTGAGAAGTGACTTGCCAATAGTACAATTGCTGTAACCGTATACACATGTAAAGAAATAATAATTAAAAAATTCAAAATCGTTGTTATCCCGGAGGGAGGAGGGAAGGAGAATGATACTGGAGGGACACATACAGGGGACATTAAGGAAATCTCTAGTGACTTATTATGCTATGGAAGCAGATACAAAAAAATGTTACGATTCGATGAGGCTGGGCAGAGGATATAAATTTCTTCTTTCAGTTATTCCGTATAGCCATTCCAGTGTCGCATAGATGGTTGTAATGTGTCAAAAATGTTCCAGAAGGTAAAAAAATCATATTGAGCTGTTAAAGGATACACTGAGGCATATTTAAGTTTTAAGAGTTTGACGGCAACACCAGACCAGAGAAGTGAGGCGCACCCCTCCGGGGAAGGACTTGATCACGGAGAAAAGGCAGAAGCAAAGTAAGGAAATTACCGAGAGGCTGTCACTGGCAGCCTCGCCGGCAGTTTGTGGTCGCTTGTCCTTGTGTTTCCATTTCATGGCCTTGAGAAATTTGGGGCTCAGACCGTGGGCGACTTGTTCTGGGAGCCGCCACAGCATGAGCGCCCCAGTGCAGCGTCCCCCTGTTTGATTAAAGCAACACATTTACGGGGGCCAGCCCTTCTCGTTTCCATTCCCTCGTCACCTCCCCACCACAGATGTCCCCGCAAATTTGAGGTCCTGAAAAACATTTGGCCTTTTCCCCCAGTTTTGATCAATAAGTAGTTCGATTAAGGGCACATGTATATGTTTACTCACGGGACGAGTGGCTTTCAGAGACCGGAAGACGAAGGAAAGCCCCAGAGATACAGCCTCAGATTTGGGGGTTGACAGTTACTCATAAAACATAGTTCGCCTCCTTGTCACTGAGATAAAAAAAAATATCAATGGGAGGCGGTTTCTGTTCTCCAGGATTTTGCAATCCAGGAAGGTCTGTGACACAGGGACCAGAAGCATTTGTGTTTTGATAGAAATTGCAGAAGGCTGCCAGTCTCGATTAGTCTCAAGACTGAATTACAGAACATTTAAAAGTGGATGTGGCTATTGTGCGTGCCCTGCCATGAATTTGCTCCATGGGTGTGTTTGTGTGTGTGTGGGAAATGGTTTATACATAAGCTTTGTCAGAACAAAAGACTTGGTCTGTCGGAACCAAATAGCCATCGATGTAGATGTGGTTAAACAGACCAGGGCACCTCCAGGCAACGGGATTCTCTGCAGCCCCAAGAACCCAGCAGCCCAGCTGCCGTAAAATGCACAGAACCCCAGAGGCACGGTGAAGCGAAATAAAGTTAGACGGGCAAGCAACAGCAGTGCACCAGAGTGCAGAAGAAAAGCACGGCGCTCTGTCGTTTGTGGGAGGAAGTAAAGGGTTTTCCCCGTCTGTGTGTATGCACGCATGGACGATCTCTGTAACGATACAAAGAAGAGCTGGAAGGAGGGGGGAAACAGTTAGGCAGTGAGAACAGGAGCAGGACGGAGGTCGCGTGCCCCCGTCTGCCTTCTGTGTGGTATTCTGTGAGCGTACGTTACCTGCTCGGGGCATGAACTACCATGGCAATAGAAAGAGGTAAAAAATGAATTGAAAACAATAGGAGAAAAGAGCCTTGGAGAGAGAGAATTGAAAGTAAATACAGACGCTTTTCCTCCCTCTTGTTTTTCCTTTGCGATGGACTTGTATTTTGAGGATTTCTAAAGTGTCTAAAAAACAGAACCCAACACCCGGCATTTAGAAAAGGGGCAGGTCGGCTAGAATGTGTGGAGGGCAGGAGAAGCTGACACACGAAGTTCAGAGTGTTCTGGACAGCTCTGGCCGTGGTCATCGTGAGAGGTTTCGAGGCCAAGTGGAGGGACTTGACATTCCTCCACGCCCTCGCGCAGCAGACCTTGAGCCCTCCGAAGCAGCGACTGATCGGCGCGGTGGAGACGCGTGGTCTGGACCCAGGGCTGGGCTGACGAGGGCGGCGATGGGGGTGGCCGTGGGTGCCGTGCTGGGGAAGGAGTCCAGTTGCCATGGATTTGTAGTCCAAGGGGATAAGTTACCGTGGTTTTCCATCACCATTATCCGGTGATAGAGTTCCACCGGTACCTGCTTTAAAACAAACGAATCCTTTCTAGGGAGCAGAGCCATCCTGTGTGCGTAAATGGTCTGCTTAACAGGAGTCGGGTGCAGGTCAGCTGACTTTTTCAGGAGGCCGAACACCCCTCATGCGTTTCCCATGTGTGTCGGTGGTCCCGGCTTGATTGAATGGTCCCCTTTTCTGTACGCCGTGGTAACTCGTGCCAAGGCACCTTCTGCATTATTACAGGGTGGAAGTTTGAACATCAGAATGTGTTAGGGTTTATGGGATTTCTTTGCTTTTAGGAAAGCTGGGAAGGAGGAGTTTTAGTTTAGTTTCTAGTAGTGGAACTCCAGGAGAACATAGCAGATTCCTATTCTCAGAGATGACTCTGCGGTATGCATTCATACACCCACACGTTAATAGACGCAAACACCTCCAGGCTGATTGTTGCACTCTTCCCATTGTAGAGTGTAATTTCCAGTCCCTAGAGGTGCTGTCTGCTATCTTGGGTAAGGCTCATCTCTCCCCGCCTGTTATTTTTCTTACTGTTGAACGGAGTTCCCATGATTCCCAACTGAAATGTGAGTGTGACTGTCTGCAAATGGCCAGGTAGGTTGCAGCCTGTGGAGAAGGTTGCCCTTTCTCTTTGTGACCTCCTATGGGACCTTCTCTTTTCCTGAAGTGTATCTCTGGAAATTTAAAAATGCAAAAATTAAAAGGAAAAAGCCCAGTGAAAATGAGTCATTGTTTAACAAAGGGCCGGCAACGGTTTTGATAGGCATCTCGAGTGGCCGCTGGGAACAAGAGGGTCGCCTGTGTGCTGACACGAGTGCGTGTCCACACTCACCTGCTTTGCAACGTTATTGGAAATGTTAAAACAAACGAAACCAGAATTATGCCGAAACCACTTGATACTCATTGTAATATTGAGGATTCTTTTCTAAACCACACCTATACCACCACCCTGCAAATGTTGCTACCTTGGGAAGGGAGAAGGAGGAAGAAGAGGGTGAAAAGTCCTCTCCACTGAGTTTGTGCCATGGCGTCATTGGCAGGACTAGCAGCTCCATGGGCAAGACCTTTTTCATGGCACGGGCAGGTCTTGCTGCTCAGGGCACAGGGTTGGACTGGTGGGCGAGCTCAGGATTTGCCCCTGCTCCCACTGACTGCCCCTTCTGCCTCTTCCTTCAGAGCATCGTGTGCACCGGGCGGCGTCAGTGGCACCCCGACCCTGTCCTGGTCCATTGCATCCAGTCATGCGAGGTGAGTCCCCTCCGCTTCCCCAGACCCGGACCCGACTCCTCTGCCCCACTCACGGGGCTGTGAGGCTGTCTGATTCAAGATCCTCCCTTTCTCCACTCCCTGGCCTTTTGTTTCATTTCTTAACTTCAGTTCCGCGATCCCCCAGTCACAGACATCAGGGTTTCTGCTTTTGGCTTCTCTTTAGGCGAAATTCCAGGGTTTCATTTTAAACGACTTAGTAAGAAGTAAGTTAAAAGCACATCAGGATTATTTATGGGTTTGGTATTCTCCAGCAGGCCTCACTCGCGCTGAGTTAGGTCAGGGTTTTGCAGACTGGTGGCTCACAGGCAGGCTTATTTGGCCAACAGGGTGTCTAAAAACAATTTTGTTTTGATTGCTCGTATTTAAAAAGTGGGACTTTTTCACATAAAATTCGTATGTGTATATAAAACATTTCACACACCCATACACACATACTCCAAGTAAAAATAAATACAAAACACTTTGTGTGAAGATGTTTCTCTTGGAAAACAAGACTGTCTGGCAACCACGGCAATAGTTAGCAGGATCTGAGCAGCCGCTGCAGCCCCAAAAGGACAGCTGTTTTTCAGGTCGCATGGTCCTCCCCTCCCCCTCTGGCCCCTTGCCTGGTGGCCCCCCTAAGGTACATCAGCTGCTTGGGTCAGTTGGGCAGGCATCTCGGTGTTCGACCCCTGCAATCCAGTGTTGGGTAACTGAGTCAGGACCTTCACCCCCTCAAGGAATCCCGTCTGCTTCTTCACGTGGGGGTGTTCCCTCCCGGGGACCCAGAGGGCACTGTGGCTTCCCGAGCCAGAGTAACAGGACTTGCTGCAAGGAACAGTCATGAATGAGGCAGGCTCATCCAGGTGGATGACCCGAGAGTCCTGACACCCAGAGCAGGGGCTCACTGTGCTCACGGACCCACGAAGGCTCTCGCCCTGGGGACGGCCAGTGACAACTGGATACTCCAGTCCCGGTCACATCAGGTTTCGTCGTCCGTCTCTCTCCCTGGACGTAATGAAGCCACTTGGCAGCGATGTCTGGCTCACTCTGGCTGCTGCCGTGTGCCAGAGAGAGCTGTTGAAGGGCCACTGATTTCCAGCACCCGGCCCCTGCCCCGCACCCAGCCCGCACACGGGCGAGTCTGTTCGTTCCTCTGTGTCTCTGTTTCTCCTGGTGCAGTTCTGGGGCACTGGGATCTATGTGAGGCCACAGAAGGGGAAAAGGTGGCATTTCCCAAAGAAGGAAACGAGGCCTACAAAACTGCCTTGTGAGAGGGCATCAGGCAGGAGGGCGAGCGCGGGTTGTTCTCGGGGACGGCGTGGGCCAACAGAACAGCTCATCCTCTGCCATCATTAGAAAAACAGACGGCCGTGGGGTGGGGAGGACGGGGCTGACTCATGTGCTGGGCAGGGGTCCGAAGCGGGAAGCGGAGGCCAGGGAAAGCGGGAGATAAACAGACGGATGACTGGGGGACTGGGAAGGGATCAAAGCGTCCCGAGAATTCCCCTCTGCTGCCTCCATGTGTGATCGCAAGAGGGAGGGTGGGTGACAGGGCTTGGAGCTGACTGCGGTGCTTCCCAGAAGGTTAAACAGAGAGCCTTCCCTGTTTCTCCTTCCCTCCTCGCTGCACCCCGGCCCATCCTCCGGATCCGTATTCCAGAGCCTCCTGGGCTTCCCGGAGTCCCTCTGTCGATGTGACGAGGAGGGAAACTCCATCTCCTCTTGTGACTCCCGTGCCAGCCCGTTACCACGCGCTGCTTGGCCACTGGGCTGCCCTTGGTACTCTCGCTTCACTGGTTCTGAGTGTGGCCCCTGGACCAGCACGCTTGGCGTCACCGAGGAGCCTGGCCCCAGCTCCGACCTACCGAATCAGAGCCTGTGGGTGGGGCCCAGCACTCTGGGCGTCAACCCGGCCCCGGGTGATGCCGAAGACCATTCAGGTTAGAGGACCACAGCTCGACTCACTGTGGGGGGGGAGGGGCAGGTCCCCAGCCTGTAGAGTCCCTGATTTGAAGCTTGCTTCGTCCAGGAATAGTTCTGGTCACCATTCTTTACATTCTGCTCTTTCGGCAACATTTCCTGAGACTCTCTGGGTCGGACTAGATTTGAAAGCACAGAATTCTGCTTCTGGTCTCCCAGAAAAGGCTAGGAGGAGAAAAACATCCCTCCGAGAAGTGGGGGAAAGGAGGAGAGAAAAAAGACTCCCTAATCGTAGGAAAGGAAAATGGATAAGGACGGCTAAGTGGAAACAAATCAGAGGAAACAGGAGGAGGAAATGCAGAGAGGGAGGGCGAGAACTAGCATGTCCTAGGGGCAACTTGGCCAACTCTTCATTCTTTACTGGACAAAGTCAGCTAAGTGTGTTGGGGGGAGCTGAAAACTGTCGAGGACGGACGGAGGGAAAACAGACCCAGAGGCGAGAGAAACCGAACAGGGCGATGAGACGGGAGATGTGATCAAGTGCGGCACAGACACTGAGCTCAGAGTAGACACGTTGTTCCCCGGTGTCTAAAAAGGGTTTTCTGTTTCTGCTTCCCAGTGCTGGCTCCAGTTCTGAGATGTGCCCCTTAGACACCCAGCCTGTGAGAGAGCAGAGCCTGCCCTTGATTTCTCTCAGTGAGCCCAAGAGAGCCACTCCCGCCCCTCACTACCCTGGCCCGCGTCTAACTTCGCGTCACCTTTGTGCCTTTCTTTGCGTCCCCTTTGCCACAGAGATTGCACCTTCAGTACCCCACGGTCCTATGCCTCTCACATTCTTTAGACAACAGCTCTAAGGCTTTCTTTTCTTTTTTTTTTTAAGCGTGTGTAGGTAATCCCGTCCGCTCATCGTCACGTGTGTTCACATTGTCTCAGCAAGCTCGTGCACGACATGTCTGCACCCCAAAATTGTTCGTACCCTAAATCCTGTTTTTCCCGCCGTTTCTCCTGTCTGGCCTTCTTGACCTGAACACTCCTTGTATTTTCTGAGGTTTTTGTAAGTTGCAAATAGGTAAAGATGGTGACTCGGTTGGTAGGAAGGCTTGGGAGGCAAACGAGCCGAGATTCAAGTCCTGGGCCAGCCCAGTGGTGTGAGCCGTCGTGTCTTCATCGGTGTCAGGAAGCAGGGGCGACAAAGCTGTTCTAAGGAGTTGTGGTGAGGGATTCACGCGATGATGTATTTGAAGCATTTACGTGCCGTGCCGTGTCTGGTCCGTGGTGGATGCTTGTCCCGTGGAGGCATTTGTCGTGAACCGAGTCGGAGCAGCAGAAGGCGGGGGCAGAGCTGCTGGTGTGGCTGTGGCATGACCAAGTGCAACTCTGCGGGTGGGAAAGACAAGGACAGGAGGAGAGAGGGGGATGGGCTGCTCTCGGGGGCTCCCTGGGGTCCGTAACCCACGGGTCCCGTGGAGCCGGCTGCTTATCCAGCCAGTCACCGCGTCACCCGGTCGCCAGCTGACCGGACGGGCAGCTCTGCTCACCCCTGGCTGGGGCCTCGACATTTCTCACCTGGGTTATCACAGTGGTTTCCCTAATTGTTCTTTCTCTTCCCAGACCTGTTCCCACTGAAATTATGGCAAGTATACAAACATCTGTGTAACTGTAGAAAACAAATATTTGTTGCCAAATGCTCGTCCAGTAAAGTGTACTCTTTCTCCAGCATGGTGGGGGGAGGGGGCAGGCAGGAGGGAGAGAGAGGAGCGGGGGTGAGAGAGAGACCTCTCATTCTGTGGGGTGAGATTAGAAGGGAGTGTTCATGCCCTCGTGAACACTCTGGCACGGTCGGATCGTGTGCGTGTTATCCTCTCGTCAGCCCTTCCTTCCTTGTTCATAAGGTCACACGTATTAATTTTTCCGAAGACCACCATCCTAGGTCCCACTTAAACGGAGAAGTCCTGTTCTCTAGGGGAGACAGCCCAGGACAAAGGCCACACTTCCAGCCTCCTTTGGGTCAGAAATGATTCCTCTCCTTCCCGAAGGATGATTAAAACGGAAAGAGGGAGAGGGGGGAACCTGCATTTTGACTCTGCTTTTTTCTCGCAAGTTCTTCCCTGAAGCCTGATTCTCTCGTCAGCCGTTTGCTGGCTCCCACTTGGACCGTCTCTTTTTCCTAAAAGACAGCTGCAGAGGACAGGGGCAGAGTGATGATAGGAGCAGTAGGCTGAAGTTCTGACTTCACACTTGTTCGCTGTGTGTAGAATCCGACTGGCCTTCTCCCAGAACTCCCGGGAGAACAAGCGAAGTAACTGATGTGAAGGTGTCGTATAAATTGCCGAATAGCATAGCAGACTAGTAGGGACCTTGCTGCGGGAATCGTGTAAGTGACTGTGGGGACACGGTCTTATTGAACAAACTGTTGAGATTCAAGAAAGAGTCCGCTCATGCTCAGTTCACATCTTTATGACCATTCATTGTTTATACTGCAGGAAGCTGTGGTTAATTAGTGTTCTTGAGGCCTCCAGTAAAACTTCGAGATCATTGTAAGATTTTTTTCAGGGAGAGGATTTGAAGGAAGGTTCTCCGAGCATTAGCTGATATTTCTCTTCCAGGTTCTCATACGTACCCTTGTAAATGCCTGCCCCATCACTGGTCACATTATCTCGGCATTGTCCGCTAGGTCCATCCTTCGACCGGGAAGGGTGGTTTGCAGGTTCCGTCCTGCGAACCCCTGAGGGGCAGGATGTGTTTTGTTTACTTGTCCCTTCGAAAGACTCAGGCCCCATTCTTCGGGGAGACCTGCGTCCAGGCCCCATCAGCGGGGACAGAGAATTGAAGGTAGAGCTTTGACAGACATTGGAAACGATTGGAGCAGTCTTCTGGGCAGTAGTGTGAACAGTCAAGACAGGAAGGGAAGGCGGGGAAGGCGTAGAAGAAGCAGAGAAGGGAAAGCCTGCCGCTGCCGGGAGGGCGGCGTGGAGTAGCAGACACAGAGCCATCTGGGGCTGGCGTCGGCCGTGAACCTCAGTGCCATTCCCTACTTCCTGTGTTCCCGGGCCAGTCGCTGACTTCTCCAAACGTGTTTCCTCAGACTTAAAATTTGATGGGTAAAACGTGTCTTTTAAACTTGTCACGTACCAGCTTCAGGAAACTGTGAAGTCACAGACATGTGGTGGACAGGTTGCACCTTGGCACAGTGTGGGTCCTGCTAATTTTTCCAGAAGTAACGGCAAACTTGCTCTCGTGTCTGGGGGAGTTTGCCTTCCTCGTAGACTTTGGCCTTGACTTTGGCCTGTGTGTTGTCCTCTTAAGGGCCCCTGCTCAGATTCAGGCCTTTTTGGGCAGCCTTGGTTTCCGATTCACCGGTGGGGTGCATTTGGGAAGTCGGTCGGCACTGTCCTACGGTGGCAGCA
Source organism: Carollia perspicillata (assembly GCA_004027735.1). Classification (NCBI taxonomy): domain Eukaryota; kingdom Metazoa; phylum Chordata; class Mammalia; order Chiroptera; family Phyllostomidae; genus Carollia; species Carollia perspicillata. Next base: position 15,994 of record PVKM010028456.1, read on the forward strand.
GCCCCAGACCAGCCCTGCTTTGCATGTTACTGCTTCCGTCCTGGCGGCAGTTGGCAAGAGAAGCTCTAAGAGTCGGAGCCCGATAAAAGTTGTGCAAGTACCTGTTATGTGAATGTTCCGTAAACCCTGCGTGCGTGATAAGCATGAACAAAATTCTGTTTATCCGTAGTTCTGAGTGACTCCTGTTATTCAAAGCAAAAGTAATGCTTTTTCCACTGTCCTAAAAGACAAGCAATGCATACGTATGCACACATACATTGAGACAGGGAGAGACCGAGCTGATCTGGAGGAGGATTCGATGAAAGATTGCTTAGTAAGACCCTTTGGAACCCCTACTCAGTCATTCCGATGTTCCCGGAGGAAGGAGGAGCACACGCAAGACGGGAAGGAAAGCAGTGGTCGTATAAACCATTGCAAAAGAAAAGGGGGCCCGGCGAGAAAGGCTGCCTGCCTGCTGGCGTGGTTTTCCTACTAGAGAGAGTTCCGAGTCCTGTGTTTGTAAGGAGCACGCTCTCCTTTACCAAAGTCACGCCAGAGAGACGGAGGAGAAGTCACGTGACTTGCGCCGGCGTGCCATTCTGGTCCACACGACGTCCTCCGAATTTAAGGAGGCAGCTGAGGAGCTGGCCACCGGACGGTCATCCCTGTGGGTTGTGCTGAACCGGGGAGACGGTCCAGCTGAGCAGCGAAGACTGGTCCTGGCCACACGTGGCCTTCACTCGTTTCACACCGGCAATAGACTCGGATGCTAGTGTTTGCCTTTTAAAGTGTGCTTAAGAACTAGCTGGGGTGATTGTTTAAAAAATGCAGATTCTTAGGTTCCACCCCTCCCTCTCAGGTCTCACATCTCAAGTCTTGGTGTGACGTCCAGGAATTCACCTTCTTCACAGATGCCCCAGGTCCTCCCGCACAGGCGGTTCTCCACTGCACTCTGAGAAGCACCAAGCAGGGATGCGTTTCTATACTCCGATAATCGTAAAGCTTGCATCTTGGGGGGGGAAGCATCCATCTCCCACCAGTTCTTTAATAAGTGAAGAAAACACCTGAAATAGAATAAAGGCCAGGAAAGGTCAAGGACAGAGATAAAGAAACATTTGGCAGACAGTGGTAAAACCTAAGTTCTTACAAGCCACAAAAGGCCAGATTGTTTTTAAATCATAGTGAAAACTTTTCAAACCGTGGCTGGTCCTCAGTAAAGAGCAACGTGACTCTGTTCCTCAAGCAACAAGGTGCAGTGCGTGTGAGTGGGGCCCACGGAAAGCTCACGTGGGGCGTGGACTCGTCCTCATGCCCACCTGTGGTCCGATTCCGTTCTCTCTATAGAGCTGGTGTCCATAGCCATTCGAAAATGCAGAGCATTGGAGGGCAACGAAGGTAACATCCAAAGCTTGATGATAATTCCTTTGGGGGGAAATGAAAAGAGTTGGAATGTTTAAGCCTAAGAAGAGAAGGATAAGGGTGAAGGGGTAAATGGTTTCACGTGGGGAGTCGTTCACGTGGAGAGGAGCCAATGGCCGCCAACCCCCACTGAGAGCAGGAAGGAAACAGAGGGCCGAACCCGAGCAGACGCTGACTTAAAGCCGGTCCGCGTGAGGGCGCCCTGAAGTGGCCGACTGAGTACAAGGTGATAAAGGGAAGCCTTTAAAAGGCAGTTTAGTCTGGGGAGCACTTCAAAGGAATATATGCATTGCTATGTCTGTGTCGTGGATAAAGATTTGCTGCCGTCTCAAACAGAGGATGGTTTGGTGTTCTCTTTCCCTGCAAATCTGGTGCGCCACAGATGTGCCTGGAAATATATCTGTGTTTCCTTTAAGCAACCGGTAGAGAGATTTGTATGTCTAATTACCATGCGAGTTCTTTAATGACAAAAAGTTTGTACAGGAGGGAATCGTGAGTGGAGAGCCCAGGTGAGGAGGCCTGGGGACAAGCGTAGCTGGGCCGACCGGCTACATGTACTTAGACGGAGGCGGGCGGTTCTGTTGTCTTTATGCATTTAGCAGTCGATAACAGCAAGGCTTCCATCGCTGATTCATTCCATCTGCTACCACCATTCCTTGGATTCTTTCCTCGGTGTTGCCTGGGACCTCTCCCTTTATTATTTGTATTCCAGATGGTAGTAGCCCTGTGAGCTGCGTCCGGGACAGGACATCTCAACACTCCCGGGCATTGCCTGGGTGTACGGCTGGGTCTTGATGGGATGCGGGGGCCAGTCTATAACTGAGGAGGTGGAGATGATGGCAGGAAAATGGGGTTTTCATTGTACCTCCTCTTCTCGCCCAGAGTTTGA
>PVKM010028457.1:0-18267 GCA_004027735.1 Carollia perspicillata
AAGGCACAGAGAATAAGTAGCATAGAAGATGGGGAGAAAATAGGGAGCGGGCAAGAGTAGTGTGGGAAATGTAGAAGCTAAAGAACTTATGACACATGGACATGAACTAAAGGGAGGAAGTGTGGGTGGGAGGGGGTGTGCAGGGTGGAGGGGAATGAAGGGGGGGAAATGAAACAACTGTAATAGCATAATCAATAAAATATATTTTTTAAAAAAGGAGTGCCCCATGCAGGAGCCAAAAGGAGTCAGATTTGTCTTAAGTGCGACTTCACCTTCACCACTGATTCCTCACCTAGTCTGCTCCTCTACAGTGAACTGGCTAACAGCAATTCCCGCCAAGTTAATGGGAATCAAGAAAAAAGATATTTCCCCTATTCCATTCCTCTTGCCTTCTACCTGCACCATCAAGGTCCTGGCACTCTAACATACTTAGGTAAAAATTCAGGGCTCAGTGGCATATGTTTGAGTCATTATTTTGGGGTGTTTTGATTACACAATGTTTACAGCTAGAGTATAAGCAAGTAATTATCTACTGAACCTCACTCAGAATGCATCCTCATAAGACAGGTTGCTCAGGGAAAAAGATAAGCATACTGAGCTTATATGCTTACTGAGCTTTATATCCTGAAAAAACCCATTATTATTATTTTTTTTCTTTACTTTTACCATTTGATAACGAAAAGCTACAAAAATCAGCTAGGAGGATTAACAGTATCACAGTATTCCAGTCCCTCACAGGATGATAAGCAAAAAGTCTTAAGAATAAAACATTTCTTATTCTTGCATTACAGTCCTTTGTGCCAAGCAATAATGATATATTACACTTTATCTAAATTTTATATCTCTGGTTTCTTAAAATTTAATACCAATAAAGGAACATTTTAAAACAATAGATACATCTTCAATTATCTCTGCAAGCAGAATTTTGTATTTAACAAACTCTCAGATCCTGGGGGTGTTAGAGTTAAAAAAAAAAAAAAATTTATCCTCTTCCTACTTCTCTGAATTGTAAAGAAAGAACCTTAAAGTCATCTTTTTCTATGTTTTTTTAACCACCTCAACATAAAAAGATCATTCTTTCAAGCCAATAGTTACTATTTTTAAAACTTGATAAATTAATATAATAAAGTATATTATAGCTATTTGATTACTATACTAAAAACATATTTAGAAGGAATTCTCATTTTCTGGTTACAAAATTTATTTAAGACAGTTCTTACAAATTTTTTTAAAAAAGCAATTTTCTTGAATCCTTGTCTCTCCTTTAATGAGTTATTAAAAGATTTTGTACATTTTCTACTTACCACTTGAAAGAGATAAAATTTAACGTATGGGAAATAATTCTAAAGTGCCAAATGAAAAGAAAATATTCAGAGGAGCTGAATTTTAACGTCTAAACAAACTATTTTAAGGCCAACGTTATCATACTTGCTAAAGATAATTTATTTATTTTGATCATTGATCAGTCTACAATTTGGTTGGAATTCCTCTGAATTGAGAGGGAGAAGATAGAACTATATTAGAGCAGAGTCCGTTATACTAGCTAACAATTTAATAGTTTCCTTATATGTAAATCAACCCACAGTCTAGGATGTTAACAAAATGAGCTTCCTGTTCTCAACTCTGAAAGGGGTTAAAGGCAAGAGGGAGCTGCAAGCAAGGGCTAGAAGGGAAAGAAATTACCATTTCTGGGTCTCAAGTTACAAAAGCTTCATGGTAGCATGAAATACCACAAAGTTATAATTCCGATGTCCATGGTAGTTTTAAAGAAACTGCCAGTAAGATTTGTGACTAAGAACGTCAGTGAGTGCCTTATGATGCTACTGGTGGGCAAGAGGGCACGGATACTAGTAGCATCATAAGGCACTAGGAAGAGCAAATGGATAGGAGGTTGGAAGTGCAGGAAATGCAAAACAAAGTGGATCCCTGTTTTTCCTGGGATTGACTATGAGAAAAATGAGAATAGAACTTCTAACTGCTGCTGACACCTGTTATCATAATCAAAACTCAAAAAAGAGAAAGAACACCCAGGGCATGCTATCACTCGTATCATCTCTCTCTCAAACTGTTCAAGACACACTTTCAGAAAAAGGACTTCAACCTCTAAGATGGTACCTCTATAAGCTTCATAGTTGTTACACTCAACCTATAAACTGCATCTTGTAAAAGATGCTTAATAGGTTTTCACCAAATTTGGAGAGTATGTTTGGCATACTTTGAATTATATTAGCCTATTTACTATTGATTAGACAACTTAAAAACCACAAAGGTTTTTTCACTTGGAAACATCCATTATTATTCATATTTATATTTGTTTAACGGTCAATTTTTTTAACTTCTAAAGCTAATATAGGAAAACCTGAAAACTACTGTTTCTTTAACATTTGAACATTAATTACAGACTTAAATTCCCTTAAATAATTTAAACTACAAATTTAACATTTTACCTCTTCAAACATATTAACTATTAGACAAAACACACATGAATATGACAGTTATAAAACTTATTGCTTTTAACATAACTAAAATAAGAATATATTGGTGTAATTCATTCTACATTATTTCTATACTTGTTCCTGTATCTTCTTAAGATTAAAATATTTATTTTGGTACCTCTCCAGGATTAAGATATTGTATGAGATCCAAATATGCTTTATTGATTTTAGAGATAGAGAGGAAGGGAGAGAGAGGAGGAGGGAGGGGGAAGAGAGAGAGAGAGAGAGAGAGAGAGAGAGAGAAACATTGATGTGAAAGAGAAACATGGGCTGACCAACTGATTTTTGTTGGGTCACAGTACCACTTCCTCCAAGACAATTCAAAGTACAGCCAGTTATCTGGCTTTACTTAATAATAAGCAACTACCTTAAACTTTACAAAGGTTATTTTTTGTGAAATCTAATGTTTTGCCCAAGAATGCTATCTTTATGTTTTACATGGCCAGTGTTACAAAAGCGTTTGTGCTATGATTATATACTGACATGTTCTGTTAGCATTGTTGCAAGCTTACACCTGCTCTTTTAATATCAAGGAAAGGAACACAAATAGAGGGCTCATGAGCACAAACGATGGGAGGAACTGAATGTGGGAGTGGGGTGGGGGACCAGGTAGGGGTGAGCAATGAGGGAAAAGGTAGGACAACTATAACCAAACAACAATAAATTAAAAGAAAAGACACTTAATATTTTTTAAAAATCTTATCGCGATTAGTAGGGCCATCACTTTAATTTCCTTAGAGATGGGGGGTCTAATCTGTGCAGAAAGTCTCCTTAATTGTATATAAAGTTAATCTGCCATCTTGGGACATAATTAGACTCAACTGCTTCCATGTTTTTATGTATGACTGCTGATGCTGTATGGTCTTTCCTTTTCTTGTTACAATTCTTTTCCAAGGACTACCTGACTATTGAACAAGTCTGTTTTCTTTCTTCTCTACTTACACAGTGATAAACAAAAATATCCCATGCTTTATAAACAGATATGTATTTAATAGAGAAAACATAATGCACATGTATCAACAGGCCTCTCTCTCTTAAAGTCATTAAAATATTTTAAACACTCTACTATAGTGGTTTTTATTTTTGCATTGAGACTACCTTTTGTACACTATTAACATTTTTGAGTATCATTATTAACTCATGGTTTTTTTCACACTTATTTCCATGAACTAAAATTACTGTTGGATTTTCCCCCTCACTTAATTTGTCATAACTTGGCCAGTTAGAGCACCAGTGACCTAGCTCTTTATCCATTTTGCACTTTTGGACATCCTGGAAAGCACTTTTGCTTTCCAACAACAGTAGGATGTTTCAGACCCATTTGAATATCTTCATGTTCCGAGACAGATTGGCTGTACTGTAAGGATTCCTGATCTATTCGACATTCCATAAACTCACAGCACCCATATACCTAGTGCACAGTAGGCTCGATTAATATTTGTTAAAATATGAATAAATATTACAGACCAAGATCTAGGCACTAAGAGTGTAAGAAAAAATTGGTGATGGGCACAAATGCTATTTTTGTAGTAGCAGCAAAGCAGGAGAAGACAGAGCTTTTAAAATTTAACTTTTTCAATTCCAAGTTACTGTATTCTTGTGTCCTTTTATTATAATACCAGGTTTCACTGGCCACCAAGAATATTAACTACACTGCCACACAACATACATAATATTCACTCTAGAGGAGTCACTAGGAGACACCTCAGAGATAAAGAAAGCCATTCTCTAATACAGCTGAATCTTAGTTAAATGGCCTGCATAACTGCCTGTCAAGAAAGAGATGACAAACATAGTATTAAAAATGTTATGAACAGAGAAAACAAACCTTGTTTTCAATTTGAATCCCGAAATTACAAGTCAAAAGAGTAGACTTTTGGAGTAGCAAGCAATGACTGCACCTGAGCTGCTTCTCATATGGGAGACTATGCAGCATGATCCAAGGTCAATAGCATCACTGACTTCATATGTGAAAATGTATTGTAGCAATGTGTAGCAGACTAGCCCAGTTGTAAACAAATGTATATCTAAGTAGGCCTTGTATTTTTAGACCAAGACAAATTTACTTTCAATGACTTTATCCATGAAAACATACCTTGAATGCTTTCGTGGTTCAGTGAAAGGTCAGACTGGGGAAATGACACAGTGAACACTGGACATTTTCTAGTTCTAAAACATAAACCAATTAATAAATAAAATTTTTAAATGGAAAGAGAAAAATACTTTCTCACTCAAATACAATTTAAACTTTTCCCTTCATTTAATGGAATTTCAAAATAGGATAAGTTGTTTTTATTGCTACATCATTCCAATTACTTTTACAATTACTACCAATTTGTTAACATTATTTCACGTGGTTGCAAAAATGAAGGATGCAGCTGAAAAATGAAAAGACGAACTTCAGGGGTATAAACATGCGAAACCACATTTAGTTCTGAAAGTAACTTTGGAGATGACTATCTGCCAATTAGGGGTGGTGGGGTCAGGAAAAAAGTTGGCTCTGACATATAGTTTGGCTATCTAAATCTTCAAATACATTGAAAGTTTGTCATTATAGTTGAAGATATAAGTGAAAGTAACTAATGACATTATTTATCATTCTTGCATTTCACAGCAGGCAAAGAAAAGACAGGAAATACTGAAGGGGAGAGTGTGAAGGCAAAATAAGAGTCATGCCTAATCTCCAATTTTGATCCTCTGCCTTAAGATAATTAAAAGTTCACTGAAGAAAAGATATCAGTTAACTTTTTCTCAGTTTAATTTACTACACAAATGCAATAAAGATATCTTTCTTTAAAAAAAGAAAAGCCTCTATTTTCAGTTGTTTTAAGAGTTGTTATGCACCAGGCATATCTACTTCAATCCTAAGCAAGAATAATACATTGAACATTCTCTCCTGTCTAAAACTAAATGTAATCAATATATGCTATCTTGGAAAGACAACTGCTCAGGTAAAATAATTTCTATGAGGCAAACAGAACTAAATGCTGTTTCCCCCCCTAAACCATGGTATTTTTTTTAGAACAAGTTGATTTACAACAAAATAAAATCATAGTTTGAGTCAATAACAGATTTTTTTTTCTTAACAAGAAAGGAGAATTTAAGACGTAAGTCTAAAAATAGAGCAAACTTTCATCTAAATTATTAAAAATAATTATTTCTATTAGGCAAAACTGCAAACAATGTACAAGCCTGATAGTAGAGAATGATTAAATAAATTATAGTACAATCAGGTTATGCAGTAAAATATGAGGCTTCTAAAATCCATGTTTATAAAGAAAATAATTATGATAAACCATTACTTAAAATTTAAAAACAAGAAACAAAACTATCTACAGAATGATCCCGATTTTGTAGAAAATATGAACAAAAACAAAAATATACAGAAAGCCTGAAACAAAATGTAACAAAATGTTAACAGTGATTCTCCCTGGGCAGTGAGATGATGGATGCTTTGTTAGTCTTCCTTAGTCTTTCCTTTTTTTATTCTATAGATGAACTTATATTGCTGATATAATCAGTAAAAGGGTCTTTTTAAAACAACAATTCTCAAACCTTTTGATTTTTGACTCCTTGATACTCTTAAAAAGTTTTTGTTTGTGTGGCTTATATTTACATATTCACAGATTAGAAATTAAAATGGAGAATTTTTTTAAAAAAATCATTAATTTAAAAGTAACAGTAATAATTTAGTAGCACACTGATACAGTTTATGAAGATTACTGTATTTTCAAAGTCTTTCACATTTTTACAAATCTCTTCATGGCTTAATAGGAAACAGCTACCATCTCACATGTGCTACTGCTTCCAATCTTTTGCCATATATTTTGTTTGATGTATATAATGGAAATTGGGTCTAACAAAGATATGCAGCTGGAAAAGAAAACAGTGCTTTAGTAGCCTTTTTGGATAATTGTAGATACTCTTTTTTGATACCCCACCAAAACTCTCAAAGGAGTAACTTCCTTAAAGGTTACTGAAAATGTAAAATCTGAAACAAAAAAAAATCAATGAACTTTTTGTATTCTGTTACATTACAACCCTTTGATCTACTTGCACCTTGAACAGATCTTTTATCGTGCCTGATTTTGTGGCAACATGCATTGGTCTTTTAGAAAATATTGAGTTATATAAATCTTATGTACATCTCATTATAAAATATCAAAAAGATCACCTTCATAAATATTACCATTGATCTTGCCAGAAAATTTTGAGTATTAGAAAGCCATCAAGGTCAAAGTGATAGACAGGTTTTCCTAAACTCTAATTTTCTGTTGAAAGCTTGAATATTTTCATTGGCAACAAAAACTATTAGCTATTTTCCTTGAAGTAACCGGCTTATTTCATTCATTTTCAAGAAAATGCCTGCCATATACCCCAGTGTGAATAACTAGTTTGTCTTTTAGTCATTTTTCCAATTAAAAAAAAAGTGAGGCTAGTTTTTATACAGTGCTTACAACTCAAACAAGTGTTCTCCTTTACACAACTGTAATACTTCAGTATGCACGGAAGTACTTTAAGCATACTTCCCACTTTATCAGATTTAATAAAACAAATAACTTTTCTACTTCAACAAATGCATTAAGTGAAATTGTTTTTTCTTTAACTGCTAGTACATGGCAGTGAAAAACACGGTGATTACTAGTGTTATTTGGTGCCACTGTCCTGACTCCTACCTAAGGCTCCAAAATTTTACCCATTTGCTTTTAGCACTGTAAATGCAAATGTCAATATCATGAAATAGGCAATCATGTGTTGGTATTATTATGAAAATAATTTTGACCCTACATTTGACCCTCTTGAAAGAGTCTCAAAGATTCCTAGGGGGCTCACAGACCATATTTTGCAAATCATTCTTTTAAAAAAATTGAAAAGATAAAGTCTCTTCAAGTACAATAGTTGTATGTAAGTCCAATTTCAATAAGCTCCCCAAATTCTTATTTCATGCTATGCTTTAAATTCTTTAATAATATTAATACACAGAATCAACTTAATCTGATCAATCTCTCTTGTGAAATAAAACTTATTGAAAGTGTTTGTAAAATAATATATACTTACGCTGCTTTTAAAGGGGCAATTATTCAAAAACATAATTCCAAAACTCTTAAGAAAATGAAGATTCATTTTAGATGTGCAAAAAACAAAAATATCTACAGAATTATAAAGCCAAAAATTAGAATGCTTACTGTAACAGGGCTTGACTTTGTTCCATTTCATCTTGAGGTTCCTAGAAAAAAAAAAAGTTTTTTTTCCAATTGATGAATGCTAACCCAATGCAACACACTAAAGGTAGTTCAAATGGTAATCTTTCTTAGCATCTTCTTTAAATTGTGGTAGCATATACATAACATAAAATTTACCATTTTAACCGTGAACAGTTCTGTGGTTCTATACGCATTTACAGTGATGTGCACCCATCACCATCCTCGATCTCCTGAATTTGTTCATCTTCCCCAACTGAAACTACATACCAATTAAACACTAATTGTCCACTCACCCCTCTCCCAACACTCAATATCCACCCTTCTACTTTCTGTCTCTAAGTATTTCATACAAAAGAAATTATACTATATTTGTCCTCTTATGACTGCCTTATTTCACTTAGTAGAATGTATTTGAGGTTCATCCATGCTACAGCATGTTATCTGTATTTACCTCCGTTTTAAGGCTGAAGAATATTGTAGTGTACATACCACATTTTGTTTAACCACTCTTCTATCAGTAAACACTTAGGTTACTTCCACCTTTTGGCTATTGTAAATAATACTTCTATGACTATGGGTACACAAGTATATTTTTGAGTCTGTTTCCATTTGTATTAGGTACACAAAGGTCTGTCCAGAAAGTATCCAGCCATATAGTATGCGAAATAAGAGACATTTATTGAAGAAGATACGAGATACAAGAAACACTGTACACAGGACAATTATGCTTCAGTCCCCTTCAAAGTAGGTACCTTTGGGAACTCACACAGTTCTCTCAAACACCATGAGCTGCCCCATCGTATTTTTCTGAATCTCATCAATGACCTGAAATCTCTTCCCTTTCAAAGGTGTTTTTTGTTTGGGGAAAGGCCAGAAGTTGCAGGTCGCCAAATCTGGGCATACAAATTTGTAGTGGGGCTGAGTCACCTGAGTGATTTGATGTTTCACAAAAAAGCTCTGCACAAGACATGATGCATGAGCAGGTGCACTGTCATGATGAAGGTGCCAGTCACCAGCTGCCCATAGCTGAGGCCTTCTGAATCATCTAATAGTTTCTGCAGAAGAATGTTCAAGCTTAATGCAAAATCTGATGCAGATTCATTGCTCTACTCAGTCATTTTGAATGCGACATTCAAAAATGTCACAGTACACATACTCACTCAATGGCATCCACTGTCCCCACTGACTAGTACAGTGAAGTCGTCATTGATCACACATGCACATTACAGTCCACTCTCCTTGGCTGCCAGGTTACATCAATGTTGTGCAAACCATCCTCATTACATTAACAATGGCTGGACTTTTTTCTGACAGACCTCATAAACCCAGAAGTGGAATTTCTGGATTATATGGTAATTCTATGTGTAATTTTTTGAGGAGTCACCACACATTTTCCATAGAGGCTGGACCCATTCTACATCGCCCACCAGCAATAAGCAAGAATTCTGATCATCCTGCATTTAGATGGTCCAGCAATTTATGCCCCAAAGAGGTAGCTGGTAAGAGAGAATGTTACCTGCATACTGGAGCTTAAAAAGACTAATACACACATGTATGTCAGCTACATATATAATAAAACAGGTACTATATATACATATAAATCTCTCCATGAGCTCTGGACTTGCCAACCACGATCCTTCTTCTATGATATGATCAACAAACAAGCCTGTGGTTGTTAATTTCCTTCAGGGTTCTCATTAATGCTCATTTTAACTGCTTTCACCTTTACATATGGATAAGGATGGAAGGTAAAAGAAAGTGGTATTCAGTCTGTATTCACGCCTCTCAGATAAAGAGTACCACATTTCAGGAAGCAGAAGTTAGAAGAAACTGTGTGCTGGAAATATCCATAAGAATAAATTAATCATTACTCCCTGTTAAACAAGTATTTTCCAGATGATCAAAAACGGACGATAAGAAGACCAGTCATACCCTTGCATTAATCATGATTCTTCGAAGAAACAAAACCATAGAATATGCACATACATACTAAAAGAGATTTATTAAAAGGAATTGGTTTTATGGACTGGCAAGTCCAAATATACAGTGTGGGCCACGAGACTCAAGACTCAGGGAAGCTGATGATGCAGATGAAGTCCAAAGGCTGCCCATTAGAGAATCCTCTCTTGCACAGAGAGGCTGGTTTTTTTTTGTTCTATTAAGGCCTTCAACTGGTTGGATGAGGCCCACCCACATTATGGAGGGCAATCTGTTCTACTCAAATCCATGATTTAAATGTTGATCTCTTGCAGAAACATCCCCATAGAAATTGCCAGAATAATGTCTGATCAACTATCTGGGTACACCATGGTCCAGCCAAGCTGACACATAAAATTAACCATCACACCTCCTAATTTTGATAGACACCAATGTCTCAAATTATTCTCCAAAGATATTACTAAACTCTCCAAACAAAATAAAAAATTTTCCATGTAAAGTTTAAAAGGTGCTTGCCAAAAAAAATATGTCAGCTAGAAATATAATAAACAGGTACTACACAAGGTGGGGCAAAAGTAGGTTTGCAGTTGTTCATATGAAAAATAATACAATAGTTAATAAATAATAATACAAGAATAAACTATTTCACATACTCTCAACTATAAACCTACTGTTCCTTGCCTTGTATATACCAATGAAAATGTTCGACTAAAAATTAAAAAATAAAAACTGCTTGCCTTATAGCACCTGTAATAAGGAAAGGTATTGCAATAAGACCCCCCAAAAAATGATGAGCATGAAATATTTTAAAAGATGCTACCTATCTTTTTAAAAATTAAGGACACATGGACAAAACCAAGGTGGGGTGGGATCAGGGATGGGAGGTGGTGGTGGATGGGGTGACGGGGAATGGTGCAAGTAAAATGGAGACAACTGTACTTGAACAACAATAAAAAATAAAAAGAAATAAAAAATTAAAAAAAATAGTATGATGTATAACAAACCAAAGTTCCTCTATTTCTCCATAGTTTCTCCTTATTTAAAATAGCCCATCATTTCTAAAATAACCTGTTTTAAGTTGAAATGTCAATGTTGTATCTGAGTACTAAGGAGGAATTTATTTAGAAATCCATTTAGTAATCACTCAGAATTTATTTAGAAACTGAAATCAAGGTATAAAGTAATATATTTTATTCTTTTAAAGTACTTCTGGGAAAGCATCTTTTCTGTTCTCTCCATTTCTTTATTTGATAAAATCAGTTTCTCTCATATAGTTAAATTACTAAAGGTTTGTTTTCTTTTTTTACCCTCCCGAGTGGACTTTTTATTTCAAGCTGACCAGGTGTCAAGGTTGAAGGAGACTCAAGTCTGTCTCCTTGGCTGACGCCCACTTGGATTTCCATATGTGGTTTATACAACCACAAGCCTCCACAGGCTAATGTCACAAGAATTCTGAGTGTCAGGATATAAAGAATAACAGTGGGAAAATGTTGGGGTCTGTTTTTTCAAGAGGGAGAAAAGAATATTTCCTCCCCCCAAAAGGTATTATTTTTCATAGAATAAAAGTAAAAATTGTAAGAGCAACTTATGTCAATTTTTAAAATATTAAAATTCACTATAGATTTTTAAATACTTTGATTATATGATCTAACTTTTATTGTAGACAAAAAAAGAGGGGCAAGGAAAAGTTAAAGGACGTGTCTATTTTATTACCGATGAATTCCCATGAATGTGAAAAAAGAGGGACAAATATCAAATACTTCATTTTTCCTTCTTATCCTAATTTTACAAGCCCAGAAACAGCAGATGGCTGATTTACCATGCCCAACCTTTGAAATACGCATTCATTAATTCCTAAAGTCCTGTAAGGCAACTGTTACAAGATGGCTTATCATCAGAAATTACTCAAGAGCATTCAAAAAGCAGAGATTCTTAAGTTACACTCAAGTACAGGTCCAAGAGTCTATACATTTTTAAAAAGCTATCCAAATGAGTCTAATAATAAACATTCAAAATCACTATTCTGAATTATAGTATTCATGTAGCAAATGCTTCTGAAATAAACTAAAAAAATTATTTCCCATTTCAGTTACTAAAACTAGAGGAAAACATGTTTTTTTCTTAACTCAAATATTGCAGAACTGATTTCTAAGCTCATAATTAGAAACTAAGTATAGACATTTCATCTTCAAGAAAAAATATTTGATGTTAAAATTTACTTTTAATCAGAGATCATTCCAAGTGATACACCTTCCTAGGTACAATATTAGGTAGATCCTCATGGTCAACTCTTTGGAATTTTTATCAATTTCTGCTATTAAAATGTATCTTCCTTTCCGTTCCTTAAGACTTTGTAGGTATCTGGTTAGCTAACTTATTTATGCCAAGGCACTAACTAAATTACCCTTTACCTTTCCCCTAAGTGATTACATAACAAAGAAACAAATAAAAATTTGTGTATATGAGTGTGTACACACATACTCACATACACAGAATAGAAATGCCTTTCAGTGGTTCATACCTCAAATTATATCACACTGACTAGTATCTTCTTCACAAATTTAAGATAACCTCTGACATACAATACAGATGAAAACTATAATTATTATATCCTAATTTTACCTATTTTAACATTCTGTTCCTCTCATTTTCAAATCTATACCAGAAAGAGAGACAAAAAAAGGAAGGAGGGAAAAGGAAAATGTTAAACACCTCCTCTTAAAACAACTGTCTTTCAACAAATTTGCAGCAAAGAAGTAGAATGGCTAGCTAAGAAAAGAGAAAAAAACTGAATATGAAAGAAAGCAGCAGCAAAATAATAGAAGTAGTCATTAGTATTTTGTACTTTTAATAGCATTTCCAATTTTCAATAAGTGTATATTTAATCAATATGCTTATCACCTGTAAGACTGTATCCTCACTAAGAACAGGCATCATCTTCTTTGCACTTACTTGCTCTTGTGGATCTTCTCTGAGCTTGAACCTAAGTTGAATCTCAGGAGAACGTGAGCCTAGAATGAGATATAATCATAAGTCATTCGTAACAGCTTTATTGCTCTGCTTTGACAATGACCTAAATATTTAAAGATAGTAAAAATGTGGTTAAAGATCATTTTGTAAATTATAATTTCCTGTCACTTTTATGTGTTATGATTTTTAACTTATTAACTAGGAAGAAACATATGGACTACGTTGAATAAAATAACACTTGATATTTCCTTTTTCAGGACAAATGATAAAAGGGACATATATGATATGTATTTTTATACTGATGTAAATCACGCTAGAAAGAATACTTCTTTTTTAAAAATTCATTTTAGGTCTTTCTAAAAACCCATCATGCTAATATATAATTCAAGATAATTCAGTTTCTGTTGTGAGATGGCAAATTTAGCCCATATTTTAACTTTCTCCCCTTCCCAGTTCCTATGAAGAATCCAAAGAAATGATTAGTTTTTAAAATCTGAAGCAGAAATGGTAAAAAGGAAACATATCCTCTATAAATTAGATTAAAACAGATTAAAGAGAAATAAAAAATTAGTAAACAGCTTGCCACTCAACATAGGAAAAGGAGTGGGTCCTTCGGAAGTAATTACATGGATTTCTTCCATCAGAATCCTTGAGAACCACCCAGCTCAGGGCAAATCTCACCATCGAAAGATGGAAGAGTATAAATTAGAAGTTCACAGTGGATAGTTTCATACTTCACTGAGCTTGCTGTTTGTAGCAAAGATGTTTAAGATGAATGTTACAGCCAGTTACTCTGTGTGGGAAGATATCTTCCTGACCAGATATCAAAATGTACTAAATGCTGAAGTTGGTAAAATAATATAATAGCACAGAAGTATAAATACTCAAAAAAATCAATGAAACAAAAAAAAGTAAGAAACACATATATACCTAGGAATTTAATATGTAACAATAATGGTATTTTAAACAGGGGCACTGAGATGAGTATTCATTAAATAATACTAGAAAAGTTGGTTAAGTATTTGAAAAAATGAATTTAGAGAACTACATTCCCCTATGCTAAAATATTCCAAAGAGATTATTTGTAAAAGTTATAAATACAATAAGTAGAAATAAAGATAAAAGAAAATATCTTTATGGTCTTTAGGTAGGTAAACTATTTCTAAATTTGAAAAAATTAATAAACCCTAAAAGACCAATAGATTTTACCAATAGATTGATAAAAACTTAAAACTTCTGCCACACAAAATATATCATTAATGACATTAAAATATAACTTGGAAATGGGGTACAACTATTTGCAACATATATGACAAACTTTTGTTATCTTTATTATGCAAAATGCTCTTATAAATCAATAATAAAATGAGAATAATTAGGAGATATACAAGGCAAATCTTAACAAAAAAGCCTATGAATAGTCAATATTAAAATGTCTAAATATTCTCAAAAATGCAAATTAAAATAACAAGATGCTTTTTATTCACCAGTTTTGCAAAGACTGAATATATCCTGTGTTGGATCTAGAGGGGAAAAAGCAATCTTTTTTAGGGAGGTGTATATGAGGTCTGACAAGAAAAAGTTCAGCCACTGTTAATGTAATGAGAATGGTTTGCACAACACTGATGTAACCTGGCAGGCAAGGAGAGTGGACTAAAATTCACATGCGTGAACAATGATGACTTCGCTGTACTAGTCAGTGGGGATAGTAGATGCCATTGAGGGAGTATGTGTAGAGTATGTATACTGTATGGCCATCACATTCAAAATGACTGAGCGAGTAGAGCAAGAAATGTAGGTCAACTTTTGTGGTAAGCCTGAACATTCTTCTGTGGAATCTATTTAGATGATTCTAGAAGGCCTCAGCTATGGGCAACTGGTGGTTGGCAGCTTCATCATGACAATGCACCTGCTCATGCATCACATCTTGTGCAGAATTTTTTTGTGAAACATCAAATCACCCAGGTGACACAGCCCAGATTTGGTGACCTGCAATTTCTGACTCTTCCCAAAACTAAAATCACCTTTGAATGGGAAGAGATTTCAGACCATCAGTGAGATTCAGGAAAATACGACAGGGCAGTTGATGGCAACTGGAAGAACTGTGTGAGGTCCCAAGTGCCTACTTTGAAGAGGACTGAGGCATCACTGTCCTATGTACAATGTTTCTTGTATCTTATATCTTTTTTAATAAATGTCTCTATTTTTCATATTACATGGCTGGATGCCTTCTGGACAGACCTCATACATCAACATCTGACACATGTCAGATCCTTTAAAATTAGAATACATTCTTTAAAGACCAATTTAATGTTAGTTAGTTAGTTATTCTAAAGAAATAATTTAAAAAGTAGGCAAAGGTATAAGCACTGGTCTATTTATATTTGTTGTAGTATTGAGAAACATCAAAAATGTAATCAATTCATTAAGTAAGGGTATACTCATACAAAATAATATTTAGCAATTTAAAAGGTTGAGGTAGATCAATATAACAAGGAAAGAAATATACTATGTAGTACAATGCCAATTATGAAAAGAAATGTTTGTTGGCATATGAAAGTCTAGAAGGATATACAAATACTAAACACTGGCATTGTTGGGAGTGGAATTATAGGAAAGAATATTAGACAGCTCCTTTTATTTTCCATATAATATAATTATGTATTTTTTTAATATTTTATACTTTTTAAATAATTAGCAAAAATAATAAAGGTCTATCTTTTTGAAAAAGGAAAGAAAAGAAGAAACTTGGCTGAAATATTAAAACAGACCTCTAGCTTTTTCCTTTTGGCATTTTACACATCAAAGAATACATTCTGGAGACCAAATATTACACACTGGCCTTTCCAACTATAAGTAAGAAAAATCACTCCAAGATGAAACTGTAACTTGCCATTGGGGTATCAAATAAAGTAGAGTGCAGTGAAAAAACTTTGTAAACCACAACAAAAAGGTTTTCATGATGTTTAGGAAATTCTTCTTCTATTCTACACCTATTTCCAGACATCCTCCAGAATGAAAATGCTCACAGGAAGAAATAATAAATGGAAATAATCTACCATTTAAACAGCTACTGTAGAATTGATCTTTCTGAACAGTAACAATTAGTGATAGACTTTTGTAGATGCATTTTTTAGTTGATCTAGAAGTGGACTCAGGAAGTATGGAGTACTGGTAGGTAAAAAGCACTTTTTAAAAACATACAATTAGACTTATTGTGTGACTAGGTTAACTAGACTAATATAATAGGCTATGTTAACTAGACTTACTGTAGTGATCATTTCACAATATATATAAATACCGAATCATTATTTTGCACACCTGAAAAAATGTTATATGTCAATTATACTTCAATAAAAATAATACTATAAAATAAAAATAAATAAAAATATACACCAAGGATATTTATAACTTAATTTTGTCTGAAAGAATCAGACAGGTTATTAAAAAGTACCATTTACTTTTGCAAATAGGCAGCTTCTAGAGTTAACTGGGGGTGTGGTGGGGCAGGGAGAAGAGCTATCTGAGTGCCACTTCCATATCTCTGTTGCCCTCTCTAGGAGTTGCAACCATCTTCCGGAAGTTATGACACCCATTGTTGTCCTAATGGTAATAGGCCTTAGGGTCTATTACAGATGCCCAAAAGAAACTAACTCTGTAAAGTTAAAGAACAAGACTAAATACAAAAGGAGATAGTAATGGAATAACAACACCGGGGAAATAAAAGGGACTATTGGTGAAACGAATTATTTCTCACCTTTGCATGTTCCATCCATATCAGGATGGAGACTGAACTCAGATCTAAGAGATGTGTCTTGATCGAAGAGCAACCTTTCAAATATCAAAATGAAGGTACAGATTGTTATCATGTTTCCTAAACAAAGATTAAGAATTGAACTGTCAGGGTTTTTATTACAGGTTACTGTCAATTTTATTTTATAGTGGTTTCAGGTGTACAGTTTACTGGTCAGATAATCATATACTTTACAAAGTGTTCCCCTGCATATTTCCAGTGCCCACCTGGCACCACACATAGTTATTGCAATATTATTGACCATATTCTCTATGCTTTACATTACATCCCCATGACTATTTTGTAACTACCAATGTATACTTCTCAATCCCTTCACCTTTTTTACCCAGTCCCCTAAACTCCCTTGCCTCTGGCATCCATCTGTGTCTATAAGTCTGTTTCAATTTTGTTTGTTCATTCATTTTGTTCTTTAGACTTCATGTATAAGTGAAATCATGTGGTATTTATCTTTCTTTGACTGATATATTTCACTGAGCATAATACCCTTTAGGTCCAATCATGCTATCACAACAAACAATCCCATTGAAAAATGGGCAGAGGATCTGAGCAGGACACACAGATGACCAACAGACATATGAAAAGATGCTCAACATTAATTGTCAAAGAAATGAAAATTAACACCATAATGAGACATCACCTCATACTTGTCAGACTGGCTATCATCAATAAATCCACAAATCCACTTTGAGCCTTGCAGCAAAATAAAGTGTGGCTCATTAGCTTCTTACTGTCACTTCTCTATTTTTCTGCCTCCTTTCAGAAAACCTGTACTTAGGAATAATGTGGGTGAGAACCTGGAAAAAGGAATGTTGTGTGCTCAAAATCAGTAATCAGTCTGGCTGCCACCCAGCAATAATCTTATCTATGCCCTGAGAAATATAAAACAGAGCTTCCAGCCAAGATGAAGTGTACGTAGATACACTTTGCTCCCCACACAACCCAAAGAAGGAAACCACCAATTTAAAAACAAAAAACCACCAGAACTGTCAGAAAATTGAACTGTATGTAAGTCCTACAACCAAGGAGTTAAAGAAGAAACATTCATCCAGAATGGTAGGAGGGGCAGAGGCAGGGCAGAGAGAACACTTGGCAAGGCAGCAGTTGGTGGACCAGGTGGGTGAGGTGGCGGTTGGCAGACCAGACAGTCCCACATTCGTGCACGGATGAATTGGGAGGAACAACTGGGAAGTGAGACAGAATGCACAACCAAGGGTTCCAGCACTGGGAAATAAAGCCTCAAACCTCTGACTGTAAAAACCTAAGGGGGCAATGGGAGCAGGAGAAACTCCCAGTCTCACAGAAGAGTCTGTTGAAGAGGCACACAGGATCCTAGAATGTACAAAAATCCACCCACCCAGGAACCAGCACCAGAAGAGCGCAATTCGCTTTTGGGTAGCAGGGGAAGTGACTGAAAGTGGAGTGAGAGCCAAGCAGAGAAGGCTCTGTCCCCTCTCTGACCCCTCTCCCACATGTAGCACCACAGAGCAGCAACATGGGTTGCCCCACCTTGGCAAATACCTAACACTCTGCCCCTTACAATGTAACAGGTGTGCCAAGACTAGAAATATGGCCCAAATGAAAGAATAGATCAAAACTCCAGAGAAAGAACTAAGACAAAAAGATAGCCAACCCATCAGATGCAGAGTTCAAAACACTAGTAGTCAGGATGCTCACAGAAATTATTGAGTACCAACACAAAATAAAGGAAGAAGTGAAGGCTATACAAAGTGAAATAAAGAAAAAATATACAGGGAACCAACAGTGTAGGGAAGAAAACCAGGACTCAAATCAATGATTTGGAACAGATGGAAGAAATAAACATTTAAGCAGAACAGAATGAAGAAAC
>PVKM010028458.1:0-18281 GCA_004027735.1 Carollia perspicillata
CCTTTTGTCCACTCTGGGCCTCAGTTCCCCTTGGTGGTCTGAGAGGCAGGGACCAGTCCAAGGCTGCATGTGGTATTGCCTGTGTGTACACATGTGGGCTTGTGTGAGTACATGTGCGTGTGTTTGTGTGACAGGCCACGAGAGGTGTACAGCACACAGAGAGGGTTGGGTCACCTCCAGACTCAGGCGTCACACACCCGCCCCACCCCCACTGCCCATGGTCACCTGAGCACGTTCCCTTACCTCTCGGTGGTTGAGGTCCCGCATCAGCTCCTTTCACCTGGTGAAGTGCTTGGGAGCTGATGGTCTGTGGGTTCCCCACAGCAGCTGCAGCCCTTCTGACCTGTACGTGCTGCCCTCAGCAGTCTGGCTGGAACCTGCCTGTTCCTGGGTGGAGTTGAGGACAAGGGCCTGTCCTCTTCATTCCTCTCTCTGCCCTGGGGTCACCCAGAATTCCCTGAACCGAGCTGGACACATCGGGAGTGCTCAGTGAGAGGGACCCAGTTCCCTCTGTGTCCACTTGGTGATATCAGCTTAGTCCCTGATGGTTATAATGTTGAATAACCGTTTTCTCTCATTTTCTCCTGGATGAGCCTTGGTTTAAGGAAGGAAAAACATCTCTGTGTTTCTGTCTTGGTGCACAGGACTCATTGACATTGGGGAAACTTTGAAATGCCCAGAAAATGTAGCCCCTGATGAGCTTGTGGAACTGGAAAATCAAGCTATACTGACCAACCTGAAGCAAAAGTACCTGACTGCACTTTCCAACCCCAGGTGGTTACTGGGGCCCATACCCAGGAGAGGTGGAAAGGACATCTTCCAGGTGGACATCCCAGAGGACTTAATTCCCCTGGGGCAGGAGGACTCCTCACAGGAAGGTTACCAAGAAACCAGCTGACTCATGACCATCAACAAGCCATCATGCTGCAGACACATAAATCAGGCTTAATCTGAATCGGCACCACAGTGGAGAGTGCTACCCACCACCTGCTGTTCATGTAAACAGCCTTCTGTGTTCAGATGCACCGGGCTTTCCTCAGGAGACACCTCCCTGGACTTATTGACACTCTCAAGAAAAAGGGGAAAGTTTCCACTAAGTATCTTGGTGTTGTCACTCATTTAGGTGCTGCTCATTCCTGAGTTGTACAAAGAAACGTGTTTTAAGAGAACGGGTTAGTGTTCGGACTCCCTTACATGTTTTCTCCTTCTTTGTTCTGGTCAAGCCCATAGAACGCTTCAGCAGCATCCAGGGGATGTTGTGAGAGGGCTGGGAGTGGGCACTGAATGATTGCCCAAGGGTGACCAGCCAGGGATGGGACTGCCTCATGTACCATGAAGGGGACATCAGACTTTGAAACACAGCACCTGCCTGCCCTGGCAAGTGATTCTTGCTCTGTTGCAAAAGTGTCCCTTCGCTCATGAAGCCTTGTGTTAGACATGTCACACAGCTACTTTGTGACCAAAGAAAGGATCTGAAATAGAGCTCTGATGGAAAAGGGATGAGTATTTTGTTTCTCTGATTGTTTGTGTGTTTTGTGGGCAATCTTTTATTTATCTGGGTCCATTCTAGGAGAGTTCCTAGTGCTTGTTAGCTGTGAGGATGATGGGCTTTCTCCCAGGGGTTGACTGGAATGGCCCGTCTTCTGAGCCAGACCGCCGGGGTTGTAGATGGCTGAGCAGATTGGGTGGCCCTAGTTTTAGGTGGGTCTCTCTGGGAGGTCCCTGGAAATTGGGCTAGAGATGCTCAGCTGCTGGTCAGAAAGTTCCTGGCATCATTGGGGCACCCATGAGGAAAGACCCTCCTGTTTTAAGGTACATGTCTATTGGAAGGTGACCCCCCCCCAAGGTCAGGCAGGAGTCAGGCAGTTCTGTCTCCTGACCAGCAGGTGAGGCTCAGGGGACCCGATCTTCCTCAGCTTGCTTCAGAGCTCCCTAGCCAGGCCCTTGGATGAGAGTGTGAAAATGAATGAGGACAATGGGGACAAACACCTGTGTCGAGCCAGGATTGATAGCCTCCTAGGGCTTGTCTGATCACGTGTGTGTAGCACGGGAACAATAAAACATGGACTCACAATTCTCATTAATTTACTCCCATGGAGTTATGCTTTTCTTTATTAAAGCCAAAAATGGATTCGTGGATACAAAGTGGTGATTGTTTTCTGTCACTTGGGAGCTTAGGGGCCTGTATTGTCCCTGAATTGCTCACCAAGTGCACACGAGTCATCAGAGGAGCCCCCCCCATCCTCATCGGGGTCTGTGGGTGGGGCCATGACTGAAAGGGCAGCCATCAGGTGGAATAACAGGTATTGTACAAAGACATCACCGAATCATACAGTGGGCAATCTGGGTGGCTGGGGAGCAGTTCCCATGTGCCGTTGGTTCTGGCAGGAGCTGTGGGTGCAAACGTGACACTCCTGGATGTGCCCTCCCCAGTTGGGCCACCTGGCTCACTTGGGCAATGGACTATCATGGCACTGCTTGTGGACCACAGACCCAAGAACTTCAATGACTGGGTGCCACTGGGTCCCTGAGCACTTGGGGCTTTCTTCTGGGTCTTTGGGTCAGCTACTTTGGAGCCTCTTCTATGGTTAATTCTCAGGGAGTGTCTTGTACTGGCTACCTGCTTGTTCCTCTTCGGAGGTGTTGCGCTGGTCCCTGGCCAAGCAGCAGTAGTCATCCAGTTGCCTTCGCTCTTAACGTTCTTGATGAGCCAAGACTTGTCTCTTTGAAAGTTGGAATTGTGGTAGATATGAAACAAAATTGATCATTTTAGTCATTCTGGGAGAAAATGCATCTCTTTGACATTAAATGGCCTCTCAGAGTCTTAGTCTTAGGTCATCCCTGCAGGTTATCTCTAAGGAGGTGATAGTTTTATATGAAAATCTATACTTTCTTATCCTTCAATACTGTCTCATGTGAAAAAAGAGTTATCCCCTGAAATAAAATCCTTTCAATATTGGTCTAATAGAAAGATGTTCAAGTAACAGAGAACATGGAAAACAGGAGGACTTCCAACTTTACAATCAATCTGTTTCCTGGAGTCAATTACGCCTATTTTGCTGAATCCATAGAGGTTCATCAGACAGATGAAACTCTTCAGGCTGTCTGATTTGAAGATTTTCTCTGTGCCCCTGTGGCAAAGCACCTCCCTCTAGAAAAGATCTTCCTTGATGATCAGGGTGTCTCCATTTTCATTCCAGTGCACAGACATGAAGGTGTTGTCCTCCACTATCCTCCAAAGCTTTCTTGGGATGGACAGCCCAAGAAAAATGTTGTTTCCTTCTATGTTGGCAGAAGCTTAGTTTGGGTTCTTTGGTTGCAGATTGTCTTGGGGGCTTGGATTTTGGCTCTGGAGTTGGTCTCTTTGCCCCTCCAAAGCCTCCCTTGGATCCGCATTTGGATCCAGGGATGTATCAGCTTGAACACTTATTGGTGGTGCTCTATCCTCTGATGGGTCCAGCTTGACTTTGTCCATCTCATTGATATTTGGACTAGCCATGGATCTGCTCTAGAACAAACAGCATTTGCCACACAGATTGTATCACTGAACACTAGGGTCAGAATTGCCTTTGGTCATAGCAAGGATGCCCAATATATATTTTGCCCCCAAAATTCTGGAGTCTCAGTCATGGGGCAACCAGCTGCTGAAGTCACAGTCTTCTTTACTGGTCATGTGATATCACAAATGTGGCTCACAGCTGGTTTGGAGTGTGGTCCCTGGCCAAATGTGGAGTCCCCAGCTTCTTTATTTTCAGAAAGTACAGAAAAATAAGGTTCAGATGGCCAGAAAGGGCTCTTCTCTGCTGCCAGGCACATTGTTTCATGTTGCTAAGCATTCGACAGGTTGAGAAATTGTGATCCTAGCTCTACTCCCACTCCTACAGGTGCAGGAGGCCTGCTGATTGCCTCCTTGATTGCTCAAGGGCAAGACCCTAGTTAGTCCCAGCTTGGCTACCACTAGGACTGCCTAAGTCAGATGGGCCCCTGGGAGACTACTTCCCAGAAGATGGTGGTGGGCCTAGTCTCAGTTGGTAGCATCCCTTTCTGTCCATCACCACACCATCAGTTTCTTGCTTTGTTCTCTTCCAGGTGCTCCTGCTGGTTGGTTGGTCCTCCTCAGATGGCCCAAACTAAACCCTGTTTTCTCACCCTGGGTCAAGCTGCCCCTAGAGTAGGGCTGGGCTTCCCCACTGGTTGGAGCAGTCCTCTTGTTCCTGAACCTCAGTGCTACTCCAAGCACTTCAGACACAATGTTTCCCATGATGTTGGTGTGTGACTGGATAGTTGCACCCTCCACTCTCCTGGGCAGTCCCTACTGGAGCTCTGTTTGCCCCCACAAATTTCACCCCTCTTTGATTCACAACAGCACTGGCTTTAGTTTCCATTTCTTTTCTTTAAAAAATATATTTATTCATTATGCTTTTGCAGTTGTCCCAATGTTCCCCCTTTGTTCCCCTCTGCCCAGTACCCCCTTTCCCTCTAGCTTAGTTCCCAACCCCTTAATTCATGTCCATGGGTCATGCATATAAGTTCTTTGGCTTCTCCATTTCCTATGCTATTCTTAACCTCTTCTGTCTATTTGGTACCTACCAATTATGTTTATTAATCCCTGAACATTTTCCCCTATTGTCCCTCTTTCCCCTCCAGCTGATCTCCATATCTATGATCCTGTTCATGTTCTCCATATCTATGATCCTGTTCATGTTCTGGTTGTTTGCTTACTTTGTTCTTTTAGATTCAGCTGTTGATACTTGTGAATTTGTTGCCATTTTAATGTCCATAGTTTTTATCTTCTTGTTTTTTTAAATAAGTCCCTTTAATATTTCATGTAATAATGGCTTGGTGAGGATGAACTCCTTTAGCTTTACCTTGTCTGGGAAGAACTTTATCTGTCTTTTTATTCTTAATGACAGATTTGCTGGATAGAGTAATCTAGGTTATAGGTCCTTGCCTTTCATGACTTTAAATACTTCTTGACAGTCCCTTCTTGCCTGCAAAGTTTATTTTGAGAAAGCTGACAGTCTTATGGGAACTCCTTTGTAGATAACTCTTTGCTTTTTATCTTGCTGCTTTTAAGATTCTTTCTTTATCTTTAACATTTGGCACTTTTATTATGATGTATCTTGCTGTGGTCCTTTTTGGGTCCAACTTATTTGGAATTCTCTCTGCTACCTGGACTTGTGTATCTATTTCTCTCACCAAATGAGGGAAGTTTTCTTTTATTTTTTCAAATAAGTTTTCAATTTCTTGCTCTTCCTCTTCTCCTTCTAGCATCCCTATAATTCTGATGTTGGTACGTTTGGAGATGTCCCAAGAGAGTCCTTACACTATCCTTATTTTTTGAATTTTTTTTCTCCTTGCTGTTCTGGTTGAATGCTTATTTATTCCTTATATTTCAAATTGTTCATTTGAATTTCAGCTTCCTCCCATCCACTGATGGTTCCCTGGAGATTTTTCTTTATTTCACTTCACTTAGTATAAGCTTAATTTCTTCCTTTATTTTGTTGCTGTACGCAGTGAGTTCTTTAAGCATTCTGATCACCAGTATTTTGAACTCTGCACCTGATAGGTTGGTTATCTCTGTTTCATTTACTTCTTTTTCTAAGGTTTTGTTTTGCTCTTCCATTTGGACCATATTTCTTTATCTCCTCAATTTGGCAGTCTCCCTGTGTTTGTTTTGTGTATTAGGTAGAGCTGCTTTGACTCCTGTCTTAATAGTGTAGCCTATTGTAGAAAAGGTACCTGTAGATTGTGTGGAGGCAGAGCCTTAGGTAATTGCCAGGGTGGGCAAACCACTTCACTACCTTATGTCTCTGTGTGGGGAGAGGGCTTGGAGAGGGGACAATGCTGCTGCCTAGCTTCTGGTAGTTTGCCTGTGAGGAAGCTGTCTCCCAGCACTCACCCTGTTTTCAGTCTCCTCACTTTCTCTCTGTATGCCACTTGTGCCCTTCTAGCTGTTGCCCTGGTGCTGAATCACATAGTAGGTGGATTTACTCATATTCTAAGTCCATGCAGGCCCTTTAAACAGAGTCTCCTGCAAATCTGTCAGTTTCTTCCACTGCCCCTACCTCAACTGGTTTTTACAGAAAGAAGTTATGGGGATTTATCTTCCTGGTGCAGGAACCCTGGGCTGTGTGGTCTGGCCTGGGGCTGGGATCACTGGCTCCCAAGGTATCCCTCCCAATTTTTATCTACCATACAGGAGTGTGGGACAATGTGTTCAGCCTCTGCTGCTGGTTCTCTGTACCACACTGTGCCTCTCTGCCTGTCTCTGTGACTCCATCCCTCCTACCCATCTGGATGAATGTGGCTTCTTTAAATACTTGGTTGTTGGACTTCCATACAGCTCACTTTTCTGATTGTTCTTGATATTTGTTTTTAGATCTAGTTCTAATTCTATGGTTGTACAAGGAGATTAAGTATGACTACCTATGCCTCCATCTTGACTGGAAGTCTAGTTTCCATTTCTTTCCCATAGGAACTCTCCTCATTCCATAATATGCACTCACCTTGTGACACCTACATTTGCCTTCTCAAATCACCCTCCTCAGACTCTTGGGTCCAGCTTCCCTTTGAGGCCTCCTCTATACCTCATTTCCTCTCTTCAGTGAGGTGGTTGGGCTTTTGCTTTCCCAGACTTCTGGCCTCCCACTTCCAACTTGGATCTTCCTCAGGATTGTCATGTTGACTCCAGTCATGTCCTGGATATACCCTCTGCTGATCTGAGAGGATGTGCTCTTCCATAGAGCCCCTAGAGTATCAGAACTGGAAGATATGGAAGTTATAATTCACAGTTTCTGGTCATTCTGCTCTCCTGGCCTCACAGGACTGACTGTTCTAGGGTCCAGAGTTCCTTTGTCTTTCCTCCCAGTTCTCGCTTTGATTTGAGGCAGAGTCAGGACCCTGCCCTATGTGGACCTGAGGTCGCTCCTCTCAGACCTTGTCCGGAACTCCCAAGTTCTCTGAGGAGGTTGCAGGGGATGGGGGTACTCAGCCTGAGAGTCTTGCCTAGGATTCCTCAAAGCTGACAGTAATGTCCAGAGTTGGATTCTGTAGTGCCCTCTGTTATGGGGCAGGTAGATTCCTCGGATCTTACTCAGGAGTCTCCTCACAACCCTTGAAGAGATCACTGTGGTGATGAACCAGAGAAATGCTAGATGGAGAGCTGCAGCACCCAGGACCTTGGGGGAGAGTCAGAAAAGAAGTCCCATTTCCCATGACATCTCTTCACCAGCTCGACTAACACTTTGGAAACCCTGTGTTGTAAAGATTTTGTTTTTACTGAAGTTGCTGAATAGCAGCAGGAATTTGAGGAAGTCATGCCAGTTTATGATTATCTGCCTTTGCCTTGCCTAGTGCTGGTGTTTTCACTTTTTGATACTCATTCATAGAAGTAATACATTTTACATCTCCACATAGTGTATTTTTAGAATAAAATTTTAATATAATTTATATACATCATATAAAAATTATATATATATAATTCTCTCTATATAATATAAATTATATATATATGAATCAAACCAGTGACCCTTTGCTTCACAGTCTGGCACTTAGTCTACTGAGTCACACCAGCCAGGGCCAGGTGGAGCTTGCAGTGGTGCACCATGCCTAGAGTGAGAATGGGCTGGCTAGTTGGTCAAGGACTGGGAAAAGAGAGGACTGGAAGAGGCACCCAAATGAACAGGGTCTTGCCCAAGAGAAACAGGGTATTCCAGGCAGAAGTAGAGGTTTGGGTCCACTACCTCCAATAAATTTTTAACCTCCATTCTCCCAATGTGATATTGAAGGGAGACTTTGTAACAAGCTGATTTATAATTGAAATTTATAAATCTAGAGTTTAGTATTCGGAAATGCATCTTGTAAGTCTTAGCCTTGTTATTGGAAGAGTTCGTATTCAAATTCTGGCACTTGTTCACTGTGCAGTCTCTGAGCTGCTTCCAGACTGCCAAACAGAAACTTCTTTGAATCTCATGATGAGTAGGTCCTTATCTCCTTTTGCTCTTAAATATATCAGTATAAAATGTAACTAAGGTTATTAAAAAATAAAACAGACTTGCCTTAATTCTGTATACCTTACTAATTTCCTTGAGATTCTGATTAGGAGGAGCGTTTAGGAGAGATCTAGACTGGGTAAGCAGCACCATAGCAGTACAAGGGGCCCCTGAGAGGCCCTGCCATGGCTTAGAGGACGCTAGGCCAATGTAGGAGGCTGGGAAGAGAGGCCTTCTTGAAAGCCTGGAGTTGTTGTGGCAAGAGCTCTTTCACCCTCAGAGTTAGGGAAGCCATAAAGGGGGAGGGATACCACATCCTCCTTCTCTCACCCTATACCTTAGGGTAGTTGAATAATACCCTCAAGTGGGTAGTAAGTGACAGTTGGACCACTCAAGGTGCACAGGCTCCACCTGGGGTTGCAGGTCATGTTCAGACTTGCTGACTTGTCAGTGAGAACTTAACCAGCAGAGAACTCAGCAGCTAATAGCAGGTTCTGGATATACTGTGACAACTGTCCTTGCCCCAACTGCATTTTCTCCTTCTGTATGTACCCGTGACACCACCAGCTCCGCCATCCAATGGGAAGATCCACAAAGCAGCCCCTGCAGGGTGTGAATGCACAGCTCTCTCCTGGCCTGGCTTCGGTCACAAAAGGGATCACAGAGGAGCCATTAGGTTAGGAGTCCTGTTGTAACTGCAAGGTCTCCATCAAAAGGTACTTGGAGGTGGGTGCTCTGACAAATGTGGGCTGCACCAAGAACCTCAGCACCATCAGAATGGTGTTTTAATTTGACCTTGCAAACTTTTAAAAACCTGAGCATGATGCCCTCATCCCTCCTTCACAGGGCTTTCTTGCTCTCTATTCTGCACACCCACAAGGGCAAAGGAGATTTTTTAAAAGTTTTTCATGAAGACCCCTCCAATGGAAATAAATGTGGACACATTTTGGCACCAAAATGGCTTCCTATGTTTTAAAATATTTTGTTTCAAATGGATTGTGCAAAAATGGAAACTAATTTCAAATGTGATGTTATCATTTCCCACCTGTTTGAAAACCATGGATTCCAATGTCCCAGGGTATGAGGAGGGCAATACCCAATGCCAGGGGCAGGGAAGGTGAAGATGAGCAATGGAAGCCAGAAGTTTCCTGGGCTCAGACAAAGCTCCCTCCCAACTCAACAGAGAAGAAACATAATGACCCATAAGCATATCTGCCATTAGATATATTTATTTTCTCCTTTTGGCTATTTACAAAACTTTATTTCAGCATATTTTTCAGAAGCATAATTTTATGTTTCTTCATGTAATCCTTCTTTGAAGTCAGAACTGATCAAGTCTTTTTCATGCAAGAATTTACATTTAATATGAACAAAGGGAACCAGTTATTTTGTGGGGTCTTTGCTGCTCTGCACCCTTTTGTGGGTCAGGCCATCCAGGGGATAGGGGGTCTTGTTCCTCCTCCTTTCTTGGTGTTCGCTGTCCTGGAGGTGCACATGCGTGTGTGTGTAGTTTTACTTTATTCCATCTGCCTCCAGAAGGACACTGCCTTGGCTGCCTTTTGAAGATTTCTTTGGTGCTGTGGTCAGTTGCACCACACTTGGTCACCTTTAATTCTGGTGATGACTATTGACCCCAGGGACACAATCTGGCAAGATGGTAGGTGCAAAGTCTCCCACATGTTGAATCAGCAAAGGTGAACCTGACCAACTGGGGCTATTTCATAACTGAAATATATGAGAGAGCTACTATAACACCCTCCCCCTCCCAACCCTGAAAACCCAACACTGATAATAAAGATTTCATATTGATCACAGGACACTATATGACAAACACAAACACACTGACTGCACTTTGTAGGACAGATCACAATTTCCTTTGATGCGCAGCACCACAGTAGGGTACCATGCAGGTGGATAACTTAGCAAATGCATTCATTAGTTAATAGTCAGAGGGTTAGCTCTTTTATGTACAGAATAAGGAATGGCCACAGTCTCAGCAAAACGGCTCTAAATATGCAAAGAGTTTGCAGCCTTGCTATTAACAAGATGACATGGATTGTAAGAATACATTTGACAAGCTCTGGTATGACCCAACAGATAATCTGTTATCTCTGCAAAGGCATCCCACAATGGCAGATGGAATGGGTGAGAAGTTGGTAGGAAACATGTCACATGTCCCCACAACAAAATGATGCTTTGAAGAAATAGACAATATCTTTCCCATAGTAGTGATAGAGAGGGGATTCTAGGGAGAAAGTTAATATGATAGTCCATATGAGGAAAAGAAAGGGAAGGTGAGTAGAGGAGTAAAGTGGGGGTTGCTCCATCCTGCACTCAGCAACACTCTTCCCTCTTCCACAACTCCAAATATCACCACAAGCACTCTCTGATTGGCTGGGGCTGACAAAGGCTCCATGGGCTGAACCCCAGGAGTGCCTTGCTAGATGCTCTGGACTTCCAGAGTTATTTGGTATGAGGTATGGAGTGGGAGGGGATATAGGCAGCCAGTTAGAGGAGGGTGTGCCTGTACCACTGGGGACAGCTGAGGAGGGAGCTCAATGACAATGCTGAAGACAGAACATACATAGAACATGACAAGAGAAGATCTGGCAATTTTCAGGCTAAAACGGCCAACTCCATGGTAAACTCAGAAGGTTCAACTTTCTTAAAAGGTGTCATTGCCAGACCTCCACCTCACCTTGACACTTAACCTCACACAGCATGAGTTGCAGTAGAGTTCAACACATTGCAGCACATTAGGGCAAGATATTCTTTTTAAGGTATACTAATATATCTAGCTACATGGATCTATAAGATATTTACAACTGGCCTCTGTATCCTTCTTCAGGGTTTGAGGTCTTCCTATGCATTGCTGGCAGACATATCTTAAAACCCCTTTTATGTCCCCCACTGCTCCAGTCTTTCACCAGTATGACCTTACCCTAAATGAGCTGCTTACCTCCTATGGGGCTCATAGGCCTTCCAGGATCCTGGAAACCCAAACCCAAACCAATCAACCAATGTTTAAGCTTTTGTGTAGTCATGGTAGGAGCTTCATATGTAGGGTCATTGCTTTCCCTCCAACCTGAATCTCTCTGTGAGGGGTGTCCAAAAAGAAGCAGTCTTAGACATTTCAGTGGCAACTTTCTTGTTCTTATCTGTCTTACAAGGTTTGTTGGTGTGTGTGTGTGTGCATACAAGTGTAAATGCATGTGATCGTGTTCGTGAACTTGCATGTGGCAGTGTTTGTACATGTCTATATGTATATGTATATACTGATGTAGGTGAGTGCCCAATGTGTATATACATGTATGTGTGACTGTGTAGGTCTCTGTGGGTGTGAACATGTAGGGGGCTATATTTATATGATGCCTGTATAGAAAAGAAGAGAAGAGATGACAAGCTGGGCTGAACTAGGCAGTCAGTCCTGGCGCTTTTTGTATTTCTCTCCTTGGTCAGACTTCTCACTGCTTTGACTATCTCTTTCCTTGGAGGAGGTGGAAAGAGGAAGTTCTGAATCCAAGGCTGAAGTTCAGCCAACAACCATCCCAGGGTGACTACTAAAGCGCCCCTGCCCTGAATGGGCCCACCACCACAGTCCATGCTTATAGCCATCTCCCAGGCACCTTTGGTTCTCTGCATCTGGTTGCTAGCAGCCAATTCCCTGGGCCATTTCCTCACATCACCCACCTGCTTGGGGCTGCCTCCAAAGTCAGGCTTACAAGGTGATTGGAATGAAAGGATGAGTTATAAAGGCAGTAATATAACCATCTCTCCAGTTCTTTAGCCCTCTTTACAATACTTCCGATCTCAATGCATCTTCAAGGCCTCCCAAACATGCCCTTCCAGGACAATGCAAAATGCTCTTCACTCCCAGCTCATCTCACGATTGAGCACTCTTACCTCAAGGCACTAAATTATCACTTCCTAGGACTCTAGGACTACATTCACTTCTTCTGTGTCTTCTATCCAGGAGATGGCACAGATGGGTGGAGGGAGAAAGACAGGAGTGGATGGGGACCAGGAGATAATGCTCCTTGGAATAGGAATAGAAATGAAACAGTTAATCAGCCTGGCCAAAGAGCTCCCCCCTCCGTATGTGGGAACAGGCCAAGGGAATTCTGGTGATTCTAGAAGAGCCACCAATAAGAAATACATATGCTTTCAGGTGTATTTCCTTTCATACCCATTCAAATCAGATAAATAAACATAGGTATGCACACATGCACTGGGACACACAGATTACACCCATGTGTATATGTGCAAGCACACACATACATAAATCACAAGTTTACACACTCTTTCATAGGGGTGTGCACAAGCATATATGTATCCACACATTGTTATATATACACTCTTAAACACACCAATAGAGATTTACACTGATATACATATAGCTATACAGCTTTTTAAATAGTTGTATGTGCACACAGAACCACCTTGATGCGCACACACACACACTCTGGTATCACAGAAACACAGTTAAAAGGGGAGGTGGCTGGGGGGTTTTAGGGCAGGCTGCCTAGGGAGAAAGGAGGCCCATAGGTTGAGTGCTTGGCAAATCTTGTTTCCCCATGGCCTCCATCAATGAGGTGGAGTTGCTTGGCAAGTTGGAGCACAAGCTAGTTTCTAGTTCCCTTAGGAGCCCCACTGCATGGGCAGTGACCATATTCCATATGTACAGTTCATTCTGGTCACCAGCCTCTTCCTGCAGACATGCTCCAGGTGTTATAGAATTAGGTCTGGTGCATGGCAGAACCTTATGGAGCACCCCATTTTTAAAGGGGAGGGGAGAAAAAGGGAGCGCCTCAATTGGGAGAGTTGAGAGGACAAGAAGGAAGAGTAAGTGGGGTGGCTCTACCACTCACTGGCTGAACGTCCTCAAGCTCCATTTTTTCCCCTTGGAACACTGAGGACAATGTGCTTTGCCTTCCCTGGCTCACAGGGCCTCTGTGAGGGTCTGACGATGTGAGGGATCAGTGAGCTCACTGACACTATGCACTGGACAAATAGAGAGGATTAGTATAGAGATTCACAACAGTTGTTCATTTGCTATTCTAGATCAGATGGTGAAGTAGCAGGTCAGAACTTTTCTAACCCTAGTCTTGTTTCACCAAGTGCTTGCTGTGACTAGTGATCAACTCAGCATCTGACCTATATGCATGTACTAAACTACCTATTGCCAAGAGTTCTGAAGCAGAAATATAGACAGGAGAAGTTCCAACTCCTCCAAGGATGCCAGTTCAATTTGGGTAATCTCCAAACTGACATCACTCACCCTCTGCAAGCTCCTGCTAGGAAAATGCTCTCACTTACCCTGGCATCTTGCTAACATCTTGACTACCCACCTACATTCTACTCTCAAGCCTGTGCTACAACAACACACTCTCAAAATACAACAGAAAAACGGTGGGGAAAGTCACTTTCATAATTCTTCAATTTCCCTAGAGCTAGTCCCTTGCACTTCCAAGCCAGAGCTGCCCACCTCCTGTGCACCCTAGCCCAATCAAGCTTGACTTTCTTCCCTAAAACCCTAAGCAGTAGGTGAGCAAGGATCATAATCCCTAGCAGGAAAAAGAAGAAAAAACGTAATGAAAAAATCAACACTTCAGGGGGACAGAACAGCCCCCAGAAATGTTTTGTACAAGGCTCAGCTTCTTTTTCAGTCCCTCAATCTGGCTCCTCTCTGTCCTCCCAACATTTCCAGGGGCTTTTCTGTGCTGATTAGATGTTAGAAGTCTTTGAAAAGGTGACAGTCTTCTAACAGAAAAGGAGAAACAATGAGCTATTTACCCTCAACTCCTCCTGTTTCCTTCAAGCCAGAACACATTCTTTCCAACTACTCTCTACCTCATGTTTATAGAGAGAAAGGTAGAACTGACTGCCCAAATAACCAAACATAAAACAAAGAAAAGAAGGCAAAATAAAACCAAAAGAAACTGTGAAAGGAGCACAGCACAATGTCCCTGCTGCTCTGGGGCACTATGAGACTAAATGGCATTGTATGGCCAGTAAACAACATTGAACACCACAAAGGCAATAGGGAAGATGATCCGGGACCACTTATCAACCTTAGAGACATAGTCAGGGTCAAAGAGATCATACAAAAACCTTTCACTGAAGGAGTACCCAGGGCTGGGGGGGCAACTATCACCAGACTCTGAATTACTATCCTCGTCTTGATCGAAGCCCATGAAATTGTCACCATCACGGCTCCAGGTAGGGTCATCATCATGCTGGAATTGCATCCTAAGGTCAGGGTAGCCACATTCAACTTTGACAGCATCAGGCATGCTAAGGAACTCCTCAGATCTTCTAGGTATCTTACCAGGGTTGCAGCATGCTTCTGGCACACACCTCCGGTTGTGGACATGCAGGGCCTGCTCTGAGGTGGAGGAGAGATCATTCAGGCTTTCTCTGATGGCCAGCCAGGATTGGCCTGAGAGAGAAGACAGTGAGCTGAGGCTTTCTGAGGTGGCCAATGGGGCCTGCTCTGGAATAAAGGTCAAAGAGTTGAGGCTTTCTGGGCTTGCCTGGCAAGCCTGCAGTGATCTAGAGGGAGGAGCACCACCTTCATCTTTGATGTTAAACTGATCACCCTTTGAGGAGACAGTAGATAGACTCAAGAAGTCAGCAGACTCAAATCCTACGTGTATAAGCACTTTTGGGGAGGGAGGAGGGACAGGTCCTTCTTCATCAGCACTTGTAATGTGATTGTTGATCTCCTCCACAGACAGAATCTCCTCTTCTTGGGGTCTCTGGTGCACATGGGGCTGAGGAACAGGACCAAGAGGCTGTTAGCATGTAAGAGAAGTTCCTGGTAGCTGCAAACATGTGTTATCCTGGGGCAACTGCTCCCTCTGGAGTGTTGTGGGGTAGACAAAGACAAAGCTTCCTCAGGCAAGTGAGACTGGGTTACTGGTGCAGGAAGGGGTGGTGCTTGACATTAAGGTAACACCAGCAGTAAAAGCCTCAGCATGGCTTTGGGAGTCAGAAAATCAAGGGGTAGGCCAGCCATTATGGTGTCTGCTTCTTTCTTTCAGCTTACCTGTGCTCCCTTTCCCTCTGGCTTCATTGCTTGCCCTTGGAAGCATGCTAAGCAGACTGGATTTGAAGGCCAAAGGTCTGGGTAAATCTAGCCCTGCCACTTACTAGCCTTGTGACTGGGCAATGACTCAACTTATAGAGGATGATAAATTTTTCTATGTCTTTGTTATCTGGTATGTGTACGTGTGTATTAAAGGAATTACTAAAAATGTGAAAGGGTCAAGTGCTAAGCTTAGGCTAAAGAAGTATTCAGGGAAAGTTAGTTGGTGATTAGTCAAAATACCAAACCTGCAGGCTCAATACCTGGTAGCGATAGTGGTTCATAATTCTTCGGGCTCTCCTATGTTGCCTATGACGGTGCCGAGTTCCTCCTCGGCTGTAGAAAAGATAGTTGATGAAGACATATTCCAGCAAGGACAGGAACACGAAGAAGAAGCATGCAACCATATAGATGTCTATGGCCTTGATACAAGAAAACTGGGGAAGTTTATCCCGCAGATGTGAATTGATGGCGTTCAGGATGAGCATTGAGGTCAGACCTATAAACAACATGGCACAGGTGAGTGAAGTTCTTGGCAAGTCATTGGGCCTACATCATACAGAAAGGGAGCAAAGGCCAATCTGGGGTGGGGAGGGCTCTCAGCAAAAAAGTCCTTTAGTTCTCTAGGCCTGAGGGCCTTTGCCTTTTGTTCCTGCTGCCCCATCTTTATACCCAGCCTGTGCTTTGATGGTTCAGTTACTTCCCATTGCTCTTAGGATCAAGTTAAAAATCTCCAGCTATGGTTTCACAGTGATTTACATCCCCAGCCCCATTTTGCCCTATAATGGCCCTTTCCCCTTTTGCCTTCTAGTCCATAGGCATTTCTTTATTCCCTCAATACTAACTGAGGTCACGTCCCTAGAAGGTTTTGTGAATCCTAAAGTATTACAGGAATATAAAGTTTTAGTGTAGCATGTGCTCCCAAGGAAGGAGGCTGAGGAGTCTGCTTCAAAGATGGTGAAGGAGAAACTAGACAGGGATCTGAGACAATATTCTTCAGGGTGGGACTAGATAAACTTAGGAGCTGATTTCTTAGGCCCCTCCATGGTACTACTCAGAAAGCTTTGATCCTCCCCATTGTTTAGCCATGAAATCCCAACTGCTTGAATTGTATTTTTAAGGTCTTCCCAAGTCTTCCTAGGCTTTTTTTCTGCTAGTCTCTCCACTTCCCCAGCTCCTGCCATAAGTACTCTATAATTTAGCCACCTTTTAGGGCCCCTGTGCCTTTAGTCAAGCTATTTCCTCTTTTAGAGAATGCCAAGTCTTGTGTCTCTGCCTCCTACAAGTCTTGAAAACCCAGTTTGTGCAACACTTTTCTGCTGCAGTTTTAGCCAAGACCTGGGTCACTTCCTCCTGGACTCCAATATCATCTGCGTAAGTGTTCCACTAGATATTTATTGAATGCAGCTCTTTTGGAAGCTGTCTGCTGCCTAGTAGGGCATTTTGATATGTTGCTTAATCACCGTTTGTTGTATTGCATTTCTGATCTGTATTTATGACTTGCCCATTCATTTATGTATCCAGAAAATAATGAATTCTGGTACTTTGGGCCCAACATATGAAGATCCAGCCCTGATTTTTTTCACACCTGTCTCCAGTGTTGGTTTCCCTGCTGAGGATTGGCTAAGTACCTGTACAAATGCCTATTGGGCAGGACCCATCTTGTTTCCTTTCCTGTGCAGTCACACACTATTCCTAGTACTCTTCCCTTACTCTCAACTTTTTTCTGAGATGATCCAAGTGCCTCTCTGGGATTGGGGGCTGGGGAGGATAGTACCTACCCACTGTCACCCTGGTTACAGAGAATTTATAGTTCATCCAAAATGTTATCCAAGAGCCAGTGGTGATGAGGACAGTAGGCCAATAGATTTGCACAAGGTAGCTGAGAATTCCCCTCTGGACCAGAAACCGCAGTATCAGGCGTACATAGGAACCTGGAAGGGAGACATACTGATATTAGGGTGGCAAGTTTAAGGGGATTTTCAGGGTAATGCAGAGAATGGAGGAAGAGAAACCAATGGGCAGTTCACCCTCTAATACTCCAGCCTGAGCAGTCTGCCAAACTGACCACATTTGCTGCCTTTAGGCCATTGGCAATGGCATGTGTCAGTAGACTGCTATGGCAGAGCAAGCCTGCTTTCCCTTCCTTCCTTCCTTCCTCCCTTCCTTCCTTCCTTCCTTCCTTCCTTCCTTCCTTCCTTCCTTCCTTCCTTCCTTCCTTCCTTCCTTCCTCCATGTCAACTGAAGTTTTGAAATGAGAGAGACATGACGTGTTTCCAAGCTGCAAAGAGATGGAGGGTGAGGGGCTGGCCTTGAAAGGAGGCCTGTTTTTATCAACAAGAGCATGAATCCTTTACACCTGTAGAGTGTTAAATCTGACTAAGTGCTTCCACACCTACTTCCTTATTTACAGAGGGTAACTGGGACTTCATGAAGGGATTTTGGAAGCTTCCAGAAGAAGGAAATAATAAAGGAGGCAGTGCAGAGTGCAGAGGCAAGTTGCCACTGCCTCTGAGGCAGAGGTCTCAAGGAGTTTACTAGGGTACAATAAAAAGACAAGAGACAGGAGACAAGAAAGGGGTCAAACCCACCGGTGTAGAAGCGTTCCTGTTTGCTAGTTACTGTCTTTCCCAGGAGGGTGAACTGAGGGATGTGTAGCTTCTCAGTCCCCTGGACAGCATTATCATCGCCTTCCCAGTATAACATGATGTCTTCAACTGTGTAGCCATCTGGGAGATGGAGAGAAACAGAGTCAGTCAATCTCAGAAAACAGGCATAGACAGATTTCACATCAGAGCAGT
Organism: Carollia perspicillata; assembly: GCA_004027735.1. Lineage (NCBI taxonomy): Eukaryota > Metazoa > Chordata > Mammalia > Chiroptera > Phyllostomidae > Carollia > Carollia perspicillata. The sequence continues at coordinate 17,883 of PVKM010028458.1, forward strand.
CTGTGGAATCCAAAAGATGGTCAGAACCTGCACTTTTAGGGCTTTCTTTGTGTTTTGCTGACTCTGAGCATGGACGAGAGAGACACTTAGAAAGAAAACTGTCAGTTTGGAGATTTTTAGCCAGGAAGGAAAGCACAACAAAGATATGCACTCCTACTCACTAGCTGTTGCACAATTTCCCAATAGCAGGGTACGATATCCCCATGGGACAATTTACACCTTAGAGGCCACCTTCTCCCAGATGCCATTTATTTATTTCTTTTCTTTTCTTTTCTTTCTCTCTCTCTCTCTCTCTCTCTCTCTCTCTCTCTCTCTCTTTCTTTCTTCTTTCTTTCTTTCTTTCTTTCTTTCTTTCTTTCTTTCTTTCTTTCTTTCTTTCTTTCTCTCTTTCTTTCTTTC
>PVKM010028459.1:0-18316 GCA_004027735.1 Carollia perspicillata
TTCACACTTGCTATTACTTTTGTCTGGGAATACACTTCCCTTAGCTTTTTTATGACTGACTTTTCATCATTCAGAACTCATCCCAAATGATATCTCCTGAAATGTCTTCTTTGAGCATCCTTCATAAAAGAATGCCTCCATCCTTATTTTGTATGGCCCCTTATCTTCCTTTTTCTTTACAACAGAAATTATTATCTAAATTTTTATTATTTTTACTTTGCTGATATATTTTCAGAATTCCCCACTACAAGGAAAGCTCCATGCAGGTAGGGACTTTGTCTTGCCTGGTGACTGATGTTTCTACAAAGCCCAGAACACTGCCCTATACATGGTCAATCTTCAAGAAGTATTTGTTAAATAGAATGAGTAAACCTCCCATTTACAGGCAAGGAAAGGAGGCTCCAAGGGTTTGAGTAGCTTCCCCAAAGTCTTACAGAATGTCTGTGGGTATAACTGACTCTAAACCTCACTGCCTTTTGCTACAGCAAGAAAGCAGGCAGGGCTGGATGACAGGCGAGTGCTCTTCCAGGCTTTCAATTTTATTATGGATTCAATCAAAACCAAAAAGGCACATTGATCATGCGTTCCCCAGGGAGCCCTACATTTCCAAAGGAACAAGGTAACTTGAGAAATCTATTGATCTCCCATTTTTGTCATGCTGTACAGGTGACTGGGATCAATGGAGATTTGAACTCTTCTGCCCGTGACCCTACTATTTTAATTTGAATTTCCACCCAGGGTCCCACAGCTTTGCAAAATGCGCTGCTCAGCGTGCCCACACCTTAAGCTAGTGTCACAGTGCCTCAGCGCTGTTTTGCCAGCTCCTTCCAATTCAGAGACAAGTCTTCCCCCTCCTCTCCTGCTCCCTGCACGCAAATCTCCTCTGTCTGACACACACTCATTGGCCCACAGCCTACGGAGGGGCGGGGCTTCTGTCTGGGGACTCCTCAAAAGAGATCCCTGCAGAACCACTCACCCTCTCCCGCCCCCTGCACTGGGTCTGTGCTCTCCTGTCTGCTTTCTCTTTCCTTTCTGGCTTATCTTGGGCCAAATCAGATAACAGAGGCTCATACCAAAAGAAACTCAGGTCTTGGATTTTAATGTCAGTGATGGAAAAATATGAGAATGTTTCCTGGATCCCCCAGCACGACCTGGAAGATCCATTTGAGAAATACCTGAACAGCACGGAGGACTACCTGACCTTTCTCTGTGGGCCCCAGCGCAGCCACCTCTTCCTCCCAATAACTGTGGTGTATGCCCTGATTTTTGTGGTTGGGGTCACTGGGAATCTCCTGGTGTGCCTGGTGATTCTCCGGCACCAGAGTATGAAGACACCCACCAACTACTACCTCTTCAGCTTAGCTGTCTCGGACCTCCTGGTCCTGCTCCTTGGGATGCCCCTGGAAGTCTATGAGATGTGGCGTAACTACCCCTTCCTCTTTGGGCCCGTGGGCTGCTACTTCAAGACGGCCCTCTTTGAGACTGTGTGCTTCTCCTCCATCCTCAGTGTCACCACCGTCAGCGTGGAGCGCTACGTGGCTGTCCGCCACCCTTTCCGCGCCAAGCTGGAGAGCACCAGGCGGAGGGCCCTCCGGGTCCTGGGCGTCATCTGGGGCTTCTCTGTTCTCTTCTCTCTGCCCAACACCAGCATCCACGGCATCAAGTTCCACTACTTCCCCAATGGGTCCTTGGTCCCGGGCTCCGCCACCTGTACGGTAATCAAGCCCATGTGGATCTATAATCTCATCATCCAGCTCACCTCCTTCCTCTTCTACATCCTCCCCATGACTGTCATCAGCGTCCTCTACTACCTTATGGGGCTCAGAGTGAGTATCCGCGCTGGCTGGCCTAGGGCGGCATCCCTTCTTTTCTCACTGACTCAAAGCTTTCTAAGAGAAGCGTAGAATTGGAGAAAATTCGGAATTGGAAGGGAGCATAGAGAAAAATGGAATGAGCTCAGAGGGGGAACACAGAAGTTACAAGACATGCCTCAATTGCACAAATAGGAACCACAATGATGCATTATTTCCTTTAACTCACCTTCACTATTCTTGCCTCTGTATTTGTGGTTCTCAAGTCTAGGTGTTCCAACAAATCACCTAGAAACCTTACTGTGGGTACCAATGTGCAGGCCCCTCCCCCAGAGAAATTCTAATTCAGTGGGTCTGAGATAGAGTCTCATTTTAAACAGCACAGTGGTCACCCCTGGAGGGACTGTTTCACACCCTGATGACTTTCCTGCCCAGAACCACTGCTGCATGGAAAGTTTCCTCTGCGTGAACTTGGTCTGAGTGTGACATAAACTGTCCCTGCCTAGCTTACACTCCAAGACAAATGTGTATACAGTTTTACAGTCAGACCCTTTCCTCTGCTCGCTTTGACTCTGGTTGAAATGTCAGATTAAAATGCAAAAACACAGCCTAAATCAAACCAACTTGAACTTCTCTTGAGAAGGTGGAGATTTAGGGAAGGGGAGGTAAACAGAATATATAAGATAGAGTAGAAGACAGTGTGAATAGAGACGGCAAGTGTTAATAGAAAATTATCGCTGAGTTTCCAACATATCTTATAATTAGAGCTTCCTTTCCTGTGCTCATAATGGTAAATTGATTTCCTTCTTCTTCTTTTTTTTTCTGGATCTAAATTAGCTGAGAGAAACTATTTTTGATAAGGGTAAGAGTGAGTCTATATAATTCCTCTCCTACTACATAATTCCTCTTCTACTATATAATTCTCCTCCTCCTGCATCCAAATTCATGGAGATGAAGTCTGACTTTTTATACCCATTTAAGGAAGCAGCTTGGGGAGGAAACAGTCATGAGACCATTTAGACTTTCAGGTCTGAAGCTCACATACACTACGCCTTTAGGCAATTCACGTGATTCTCCTCTGGAATTAGTTTTCACATTTATAACATGAAAAGGTCATATCAGATCATATTTAAGGCTCCTGATACTCTAACAGTCTGTGATTCCTTAAAAAAAAGAAAGAAAGAATATTTGTGAGCAAGAGCAATGTGAGTCATAAATGAAAGAAAAACAAAGTAGACATCACATTTACACCGTGTATGTCCATATGGTTCTGATGCGATGTGCGATGTGATCATTAATATACTCTCACATCATTTGGTGAACACCCACTGGGCCTAAGGTGAATGGCAAGGTTTAAGTAGGAAAAACAAATTCTAAGTACACAGATGTCTGGCCACAGGAGAAAATCTAATCAGACAGAGCGTTGTGCCCGTCTCCTCCCAGAGGGCTGGCTCCTTTGTTCCCAGACACATGTCACCCCAGACTAGCTCACAATCATGTCTTCAGAATGCCCTGTGCATTTCACTGGGGGAAAAGGACTTTTGCATGATTCCAAATACCACGAGTCCTATGAGAAATCTCCAGCCTAAATTGATCAATACCATCTCGTCCAACACGAAACAATCACCTATCTTGGGTCAGTTTGGAGGAAATACTTCCCTTTGAGTAGGAAACACATACCCCCTGCCCATAACCAATTACTCTGAGTTTCATTCTATTTTGTTGTCATGAGGCTACAGCTACCTTGTATCAGGAGCTAAGTGACAGCTCAAACAACAGCTTAGAAACCACCTGAGTTTGCTTTGTGAATGTAATGCAACTTCCAGCACCTTGTTTTCAGAAGAATGAGGTGTTACCCAAGTGACACAAGGAAGAGACTCTCTGCTTAGAAAGTCACTCCTAGAAGAGTTTAAAGGTCTCTAGACTGAAGTTGGGACATAGGTCCTCATCTGCATCCTTGGCCTCAAGGCCTTTGCACATGCTATATGCCTTTTGCTATATATATATATTTGCCTTAAATGTTCCTACTGTCTACCACTAAAATCTCTTTCACCTTTCTAATTCTCACTTATCCTTTAAATCACATTTCGCTGACATTCCCTCAGGGAAATTCTCCCTGATTCCCGAGATACACCTGGCCTTGTGTAGATGTTTGTGGTTCATGGTGATTTATTTTCCCTGGAAGTAGTCCAATTTAAAATTCTATACTTGGGGATGCCTCAATATTTTTCTCTCCATGAATGAATGAATCCAAATTATTCCCCTCACCCTGGCTGGTGTGTCTCAGTGGACTGAGCACTGGCCTGTGAACCAAAGGGGGGTTGGTTTGATTCCCAGTCAGGGCACATGCCTGGAGTGCGGGCCAACCACACATCAATGTTTCCCTCCCTCTCTTTCTTCCTCCCTTCCCTCTGTCCAAAAATAAATAAAATAAATCTTTTAAAAATAAAAAAAATATTCCCCTCATTGCTGGACTTAGCTTCTCTACTTTCAAAACAAGAGACTTGGAAACACTATCTCAAAGGGCCTTTTTGATCTATGTGATTTATTTGTTTATTTATTTTTAATGTATTTTATTGATTATGCTATTACAGTTGTCCCATGTCCCCCCTTCACTCCCCAACCACCCTGTGTACCCCCTTCCACCCACATTCCCCCCCTTTAGTTCATGTCCATGTGTCATACTTATAAGGTGTTGGCTTTTACATTTCCCATACTGTTCTTGCCCTCCCCCTATTTTCTCCCTACCATCTATGCTACTTATTCTCTGTACCTTTTCCCCCTCTCTCCCCCTCCCACACCCCTGTTGCTAACCCTCCATGTGATCTCTGTTTCTGTGGTTCTGCTCCTGTTCTAGTTGTTTGCTTAGCTTTTGTTTTAGCTATGGTTAATTATTGTGAGTTTGCTGTCATTTTACTGTACATGTTTTTTATCTTCTTTTTCCTAGATAAGTCCCTTTAACATTTCATGTAATAAGGGCTTGATGATGATGAACTCCTTTAACGTGACCTTATCTGAGAAGCACTTTATCTGCCCTTCCATTCTAAATGAAAGCTTTGCCAGATAGAGCAATATTGAATGTAGGTTCTTGCCTTTCATGATTTGGAATACATCTTTCCAGGCTCTTCTTGCCTGCAAGGTCTCTTTTGAGGAATCAGCTGACAGTCTTATGGGAACTCCTTTGCAGGTAACTCTCTTATTTTCTCTTGCTGCTTTTAAGATTCTCTCCTTCATTTTAATCTTGGGTAATGTAATAATGGTGTGCCTTGGTGTCTTCCTCCTTGGGTCCACCTTCTTTGGGACTCTCTGAGCTTCCTGAACTTCCTGGAAGTCTATTTTTTTTTTTGCCAGATTGGGGAAGTTCTCCTTCATTATTTATTCAAATAACTTTTTCACTTGTTGCTCTTCCTCTTCTCCTCCTGGTACCCTTATAATTCAGATGTTGGAATGTTTAAAGATGTCCTGGAGGTTCCTAAGCCTCTCCTCATTTTTTTAAATTCTTCTTTCTTTCTTCTTTTCTGATTGGATGTTTCTTTCTTCCTTCTGGCCCACACCATTGATCTGAGTCCCAGTTTCCTTCCCATCACTATTGGTTCACTGTACATTTTCCTTTATTTTACTTAGCATAGCCTTCATTTTTTTCATCTAATTTGCAACCAAATTCAACCAATTCTGTGAGCATCCTGATCACCGGTGCTTTGAACTGTGCATCTGATAGGTTGGCTATCTCTTAATTGCTTACTTGTATTTTTTCCGGAGCTTTGATGTATTCTTTCATTTGGGCCATTTTTTTTTTGTCTTGTCGCACCTGTTACTAGTGAGGGGTGGAGCCTTAGGTGTTCACCGGGGCGGGGCAATACATGTTGGTAGGTTGTGACACTGTATGTGGGGAAGGGGTCCAAGAGGGAACAATGGCTCTTATTCTGCTCTCTGCCAGATTTCGGTCACTTCTCCTGCTTCCCACAAGCAAACTGGGCCCTTCTAGTGCTGATTCATGGGTGGGTGGGCTTGTGTACATCCTGGGACCCTGTGGGTCTCTCCAACAAACTCTCCTGTGAAGCTGAGAGTCTCTCCTGGCACCTCAACCCCCACAGGTGTTTCAATCAGTGTTTTGAGGCTTTATTTCCTGTTGCTGAGACCCTGGGTTGCATGGTCTGTCTCACTGTCCAGTTTTACCTGGTTTATCTGAAGGTGAATGCAGAACTGGATGCGCTGTGCTGAGCTCCTCTACAATCAGCCACCTTGCTGGGTCTGCCAACTGCCGCCTTGCACACACAGGGTCCGCCAACCACCGCTTTTTTTCCCCATGACCCCTCTCCTCCTGGACCCTTGACTCCGCCCCTCCTACCAGTCCGCCCCTCCTACCAATATGTCTACTTTAACTCCTTGGTTGTAGGACTTCCATAGAGTTCAATTTTCTGTCAGTACTGGTTGTTTTTTTTTTTGTTTGTTTCTTTGTTTTTAAATTGTCATTGTCATTATTTTGGTTGTGCAAGGAGGCACATGTGTCTACCTACACCTCCATCTTGCCAGAAGTCTATCTAAGTGATTTTTAAAAGGCCTAAGCAACTCTGAGGATTATTAGGTTATGGATTCCCTTGGCAAATCTAAAGCAATGATAGACTCAGAAGGCGGAAAACCAAAGACTGATGAAATCCCAGGACCAGGGATGGAGGAGGAGAGCCCCATGTATGCTCAACGATGACCAGTTAGTGGTGCTTCAATCCAGGACACAAGTCTCCACTGAGCTGCTCTCCAAATTTCAAACGTGATGGAGACAGAAAGTAGACAATCCCAGAGCAAGCTCCTCCCATCTGGGAGGAAGTTCTAATGAGGCTCTTGCAAACTCCTTGTATTGCCTGCATACAGCATTAATGCTTGAGTCAAAGGGCAATGCATTACAAACTGTTGCAGAATTCATCCATGCCAAACAGAGTTGGACTGACTTTCTTAAATAAAAAAATTATTCAGATTGTAGGGATATTTATACAAGAGCTATGATAATATCTTGATATGCTGAAGTTTAGTCTCCACAGACAATACACATGAACAGCTGGTGGAGTGATTGTGACCCTATAAACCATTGATCAGGATCACATATCGATCTGAATGATAACTGTCCCTCATGGCCCTCCCCTTCACTTTTTGTCCTCCATAGCTAAAAGGAGGGGGGCAGGAAGACTTCCAAACTTCTTATATAGTAGCCACAATATTTCACTCCTCTTTTTGTGACTTTACTTTTAAAATAAAAGTTTGTGGGTGGGTAGGAATAACTAATGGTTGAATATCTTACTTTGCCAAACATCTAAAGGGAAATGAAATCATTCAAAAATAAAGCAGCATTTACTATGGGCTAGAAAAATTGTTTGGATTCTATTCTACTATGTCAGCCCCTAAAACTCTGTTGGAACAACATGTAATATGCACAGATATTCAGTCTTTCACTCTTCCCCCATTGGCTAGTTGTGTCCCTCTAACCTAAGGGAGCTGAAGAGTAAGCAGTGATTAACACATCATGATTTTATTTTCAGAGCAAACTACATTGTATAGAAAGCCTATTCATAAAAAAACTGCATGAACTGTTTGCTTTATGTTTCAAGGAAATTGTTTCTTGAGGTAGAGAAATTCCCAGTGAGAACTGTTAAACCCAGCCAAAGATATGATGAATAGATCTCAATATCCTTCCATTGTTCTTAAGTATAGATTGAAATTAAATAATGTAATAACTATCTTGTAATAATGACACATTTTTTAAAAGATGTGAACAAATTAGAAACTTCAGTAGATTTAACTAAAGAGGAATTATTAGTATGATTTGTAGTTTGAAGCACCTGTTCCTACCTTAACACAATGTTTTCCTGCCTCTTTGTACCAGCACCAGCACTGTGTGTAGGCAGGTGTACCCTGAGAGGAAGAATTTCTAGAAGGGATTCAGAAACCTATGCGTGTAGGCCCACAGATTAAAAAAAAAAAACACTCTATTTTGTCAAAGTTCCGTTTTGGTCTTTTGAGTAGACTCAGGACAATAAGAGGTAGCTTCCTGGGTGTCATGTGCCAGAGACAGAGATAGGCATTCTACCTGCATTTTTGGTTTTACTATTATGTTAATAACATCTTGTCACCTTCAGCTTCCTCCCACTATTCATAATAACTGTACCATTTTTCCCCCTATTTCTTTCCAAGTTCTAGGTGACTCTGAAGGGTCACATCTCATGAGAACTTGAATCTCTCACTTCGTGAAGACACAGGCATATGTAGTCAATATAGTCACTGATATAGTGAAAAGAGAGATGGCCAGGTGTGTTAATCACCCCCATGGACACCTGAGGGTCGATGGGGTCCTGAGAGCCACTTGACTTCTAAGAGCCTCCATGTTTGTTACAGAGATGGGACAGTGATTTGTTGAACTTTGGAGGCAACATATTAATGACCTCTCTTCCAAGTTTTATTTAACTTTAAATACCTTTTATGAAATATTTCTAGAAATGTCATCCAGCCCAGGAAGCAGACTGATTTGCAGAGTAGTCTGTTCCATTGTTACATACAGCCACGCTAATTTCTTCTTCAACTTGAATTGGAATATATCTACTTAAAACTCAACAGATCGATCCTAATTTACCCTAAAACTATATAAATTAAGTTGGCCTCATTATGTTCATCAAGACTTTCTACATTGCTAATGAGGGGACCCCAACTCGATCTAGCAAAATATGAAAGGGGAGTATAGACTGGGAAAGTCCAGAGGGAGGGCTGACTCTTGGTGAAGATTATCCTAATAAAACACACTGTCACCAGGACCTAGCTTTATTTCTGTTCCTTTGCTCCTCTTTCTATGATATTCATTTCAACCTCAAGAGCTACACAGTGGCTCATTGGTGGCTCCAAGCACTTTCCTTCTGGTGGGAAAAAATATAGCTGTTGTAATTCCAAACCTCACATGCAGAGAACAAGAAGGGCTCCCTCTAGCAGCCCCAATAAAAGAAAAAAGAAACTTCCATTCCTATAGGTATAAGCAAATATCTGAAATCTCACTGGTCCCAATTATCCATCACTGTGACTGAAGGATAGTTGGTTGCTAAATTATCTAGGGACTAAACTGAGAGCTGGAAAAGGGATCATGCCCATCCAAATTAATTGCTAAGAATGGAGAAGGAATAAATTCTCTAAGGGAAAATTAGGGCACTATTGACAAGAAAAGATGATAATAAATCCCAGAGAACCAATTGGCAAAGATAAATTGTACTATTTTCTGAATATGTGATGGTAGTTTATTATGAGTCCTTAAAGCTTCCTTCATCTGGCCGACTATCCTCATTAATAAAAATATATAAATTAAAGAGAAGAAAATTCCACAACTAGACGAATGAGGTAGATCTTCAGTGCTATGGGAGTTCCGAAGGAGAGAACAGTGGGCTACACTGGCCACCAAAACCTTCCAGGAGTAGGTGGGACTTGAACCACACATGAAAGGGTTGCATGTACAGGCAGTATCAATATTTGGAAATTTCAGATGCTACTTCAAGAACCACCATATCTTCCAACAAGGATAAGTATTTTTAACTTCTAAACTCAAAACATATACACACTTATTAGTAATATTAGTAAAATAGAATCTCCCAAATTGTGCTTCTCAAGATGCTACCAGGTATTTTACGATTGGGGGGAAGGTATTTTTTAGTCAGAAAAGCACTACCCCCATTAAGGCTGGGGTGAGAAATGTAGGGTGTGGAACGTGGGTATAAGGGAAGGGTGATACATTATCCCCCATGAAGAATCTTAATGTCCATTAGCATAGGAAATGTGCAGACTCACAATGAAGACTATAGACCTCATAAAACAAAAATAATACCAGTTTTGGTTTTCTACTGCCTATGCACCATATAACAGAAGGATTACATTCTAATATATGTCTAATAATTATTGAATGAATGAATGAATGAATGAATGAATGAATGAATGAATGGAAAAAGCCTATCTAACCTTTTTTCACTTCATAATTTCACCTTTTTTGTGGAATGCCTGTTAACACGCTATATATTACAGGAGTTTTACAGATAGCAGATGAGAGATGACCACACTGCAATTTAGCCACATCCATCCATCCAGTTGAGTTGCATGACCTGGATCCAATTCCACCTTTAATTTATTGTTAAGCTTTGACAATTCTTACATTTATTTTATACTCAGTTTTTTGTCTGCAGAATGAGTGTTAAAGTTACACTTCTCTAACACAGGAAAAATGTTTTCTTTCTTAACATTTCTTTCCACTTCCCTTGCAGCTAATGAAAGACCAAACCCTTGAGGCAGAAGAAATAACTGCAAATATTCAAAGACCCTCCAGAAAATCAGTCACCAAAATGCTATGTGAGTCCTCCATTTTTTTATTTGTGTTTATAACAGCAAAAGAGCTGCATTTGGTGCTGAGAAACTGTTTCTGGGACCAGGACCAAAACTCTCCTGAAACACATTGTCTGGTTTTCCTAGACACTCAAGTTTCTAGGACCTGTGTGATGTCTGTTGAATATTTACATTTTTAAAACTCAAAACCACACACTGAATTGCATCCACTGTAACACATTGTGTGGGGCTTGGCGAATCACATCTACTCCATTTTTCCCCTTTTGAGCACCTCTTTTCCCCTTTAAAATAAGCAGGTGCTTTTTAATCTATTTTGTTAAGAATTTCTAAAAAAATTTAATGAAAGCTGTGAATGTTCTGCTCAGAAAATGTACAAATGCAGACACAAAATGTTTTACAACTCACTTAAGGGGATCAGGGAACCCCTGAACCTCATTCTTGGACTCCGTGAGATCTTTAACTCCAGATTATGGACAGCTGTCCAGGAGCATCTCTGCATAGTCATTCCATCTATGACACTGCATGATTTTATATGAAACAGGACACCTTTTTGTGCAGCAAGGATGTTTAAAAATTATATACCCAGGCACTGATCCACACTCTCTCAAAATAATATTATAAAAATATTTGATCCAGCCCTACCCTAAAGGAGACAGTGATAGGGAAAAAGAGGTTCATGATATACTTTCCAAGTCAAAACCTAAGATTTGAAAGAAACAAATCCTCCAGGTTTATTTGTATATGAAGCATTCACCATAACTATATAGCATTTACCATAACTATATAGCATTTATGAGCAAAGAAAAACTGCAAGTCACCAAAGTTTGTCATTTTGACTCTGACAGTCATCTTCCTGGAAATGTTTTAGACCCTGTTGGCACTTGCTTTTCCCTGTTAAGAAATCTCCTGTCTTCATTATCTCTTCGCTTTCTCCTTGATCACAATCTACTCTCACAAAAAGACTTGAAGCACTTTCACATTAAAGTCACGATGATAAAATGTTCTGTAAAGTACTTGCCTTTGGTGGGGAGGGTTCAATTTTAAAATCAATTAACCTTTTCATTCAAGGGAATTATAGACAGTAATGGGCTGATTAGAGACTTTTTCTTGAAGGGGTAAACTCAGAAGGAACTTCCAGATAGTCCCGACACCATACCACACAGACAAACAACGTACTCTGAATGAGTTTAATGCCAACAGGAAATACCTGCATTATTGACGATGGTACATGGTGAGCAGATGTGCTCCCGGGCACAGAGAACTGTGAAACAAACACTCGCACACCCATCAGCCAGTCTCAAACATTAGTAACTCACAGCTACTCGTGTTTCATCTATATCCCTGTCTCTCCCCTCATCCCTACAAGATTGTTTTGAGGCAAATCTCAAGCACCACATTTTGGGAAAGGAAAGTATTTCATAACTTCAGAAAAGAAAAAAAAATACACTTGTATTTGTGGAGATCAGATGCCCCAAAGAGCAACTGCAGTAGCACCAATTGCTGTCCTGGGAGCTGAAAATAAGAAACTAGAAAGTGCAAGCTCCTGTGATTCTGTAATTATTTTAAAATAAAAAGTAAAAACAAATAAAAAGAAACTGGAAGCAATTCTGTACCCTAGAAACATCCAATATAATAGACACATCCCATCCCAATCAAAAGATGCTTGTAAAGCAATGTTATACTTACAGTTTTTCTCTTTTCCTCTCCCCCACTCACCCTAACAGAATTTTAAGTGACTGAATTCAGAAGTGCTTTTAATTCTTTCTAGAGTAACAAGATATATTCTTATTATATGGACTAGTTTACTAATCTATGGCTTTAAAGGACACCAGTTGCTCGAACCCAACCATTTTATTTATATAACCAGTTTATGTGGCTCCAACAGTGTTCATGCAACATAATTCACTGTCCACAATAGAATGTGTTCAGAATAAGTTCAACACTATTTTAAATGTTTGAAAGGAAATTTACATTATACAGGAAATCTTGTGAAATCATATGGAAAACTGATCCTACATCCTACATCATTCATTCTTGTGTTTAAATATTTTATACAGAGGTGCCTCGTGCTCTAGTTGATCTGTAGTAATTATAACAGAGATAGAGGGGGAAATGCTAGAAGGAATGGATGGACTCGTGGGCACTTGACACCTATCCTCGTTTTGACTGCCTTTTGCTCTCCCATTTACCATTCTCTTTCAGTTGTCTTGGTCTTAGTGTTTGCTATCTGTTGGACCCCATTCCACATTGATCGGCTCTTCTTCAGCTTTGTGGAGGAGTGGACTGAGTCCCTGGCTGCTGTGTTCAACCTCATCCATGTGGTGTCAGGTAAAATCTTAGCTCCTTTGGTTGCATCACAAACACCAAACTGCAGGTTCTTCATCTTGCTTAAAGCAGTAGATTCTGTCTGGATTTATCACGGGGACCTGCCATACTATGATTTTTATTATATTTAAGTATCAATTAAGTATAATTAGTGGTCCAACATAAATACGCCGGATCAGTGCTTTAAATGCTACTATATGGAAGACCTCAACTCTAAGCATGATGACTACAGCAGGAAAATGGTCTAAGGAGTGCTTCCTTTGGTCTTCTTCCCAATGGACACATGATTGAATTGGTTCTTATTTATTAAATATCCATGTCTCTGAAATCTTGTATTGTTTCAGCAAGTGTTTGGTCCTTACAAAAGCCAGCTGGGGGTACTACTCATGGTGCATCAACGTCTGCCTTTGGGCTACTTTAATGTGCGTGTTGAAGAGACCATAGAATATGGTACAGATAGAGGTGGACCAGTCACTAAGTCAGAGAACCTGGATTTGCATTTCACTTTCACTATTACTGTTCTGAAGGACATGGCTGCCTTTGTAGCAATGTTTCCTCAACCATAAAATGGTAATAACACCTGCTCTATACAAACCACGGGCTGATGGTAAGAAGCAAATAAAATATTAGCTAATGAAAAGCTTTTAAGCTCTAAAATGCTATATACCTTCCTATAATCATCACAATGAGGTTAAGTGCATATTATCATGACCATTTTACTGTTGAAGAAATAATTCCACAAGAAAGAAACGGTTTGCCCAAAGGCACACTGCTGGCAAATAGTGAAGACGAGGTTGGGACCAAATCTAACTTCAAGTTCAGAGTTATTTTGGCTAAAATGGAGCAGAGAATGGCCACATAGGTCCCTCCTTCTCAATCAGTGTGTCTGGCGGCCTCAGGTTCAGACCACACCTGTCCCTGTACCTCTGCTGGTCACCAGCTGGTTCAGAGAAGAAAGAAAAGGTCAGTTTGTGCAAGTTAAGCTCCAAATGTGTGCAGAGCAAAAACAAGAACATTCATATGTATAATACCGTGTATAATACCGTTGAATACTGTGGACATTATTTATTTTCTAACCCTCTTTTCTACTCATCAGGCCTTGTGTTCAGCTTATACTTGGGCGCTAAAACTTTCTGCCATGTCAAACTATTTATTATTGTAGGCAAAATACCAGAAATATTTATAGCCCTTTAATCTGAGAAAAATGGGAGTATTTAAATAAATTAGAAAACATGATGAGATCTCATGAGACTTGATTAGTTGACTATACCTTTCCTAATATATCAAGACAACCATTTTAAGATGTCCAGATTATGACATGTATAACATGTTCCTGTTAAGATATCGTCTCTCCTTCCCCTGTAAATACCAACCAGATGAAACCTTAAGTACTACAGAAATGACACCTACCCTGCCTTTTGATCCTCAAGTTACAATGACCCTAGTCATTGACCACATGCCTGTCCAACTGGTTAATTAGAGAGTTCTGCCCATTCTGCATTGTTCCCAACTGCACACTGTACACGCTGTGCCTTCTACTTTCAGTCCTCTCTGCTCTCTCCCCCAACTATCTCCTGTCCATTTCAGGGTCTGGCTAGAGTCCAACCACCCCCGTTAAGTCTTTCATGACCATTACACACCTTGTATTTATGCCATTATGTGACTTTCCAGAGCACGGCTATTGGTATCACATATTTTGCTCTTAACAGATATTATTTGGTATTATCTTATTATTAATGATTGACATTAGGCAGAATTTGCCTCCATAATAGTTAGAAAACAAAGTCTAAATATACTACATCCTAATGTATCTCAATATTCCTGGCACAAAATAAGAGTTCAATCAATATTTATCGAATGAATTAACAGTCCATAGGAATGCTTTCCTTCTGTATTTCTTTCTCCCCAATTCTGAGCACAGCACATATGGCTCTCTCGGCATCCTGAACTGAATACATGAGGACAGTGACGAGCATGTTGATGACAGTCCCCATCACTTGCTTTATATTCTCAGCCATTCTCAGTTCCTCTCTGGATAGCAACTCAGCTTTATCCTCACAATAATCCAGAGAGGTGGGCTAGGCTTGTATAATCATTCCCATTTTGCAGAGAAAGAATTGAAGGCCACAGAATAAACAAGGGCCACAATCAGAAGCCTATTCCTCTGAATCTTAACTTTAGGCTCCTCTTGGGCTTTGGGGAAATAAAATTGGATGTGGTAATGAAGGATGAGCCTATACCAAACAAGAAAGTGGCACTGTGCAAGGCATTCAGTGGAGAAAGTAAATGGCAAAATGAAGTTATTTAATAAAGCTGGAAATTAGGTGGGAAGAACCATTGAAGGGAAAAAGCCAAATAAGAAAGAGCATTGGGAACTATTTCTTTGAAGAGCTATTAAGCACATAAGGAATCTCAGCAGGGACAATGCCTTGACTGATCTACCATCCCCCATCACTTGCAAGTTTCAAAGTATAGATTTAAGCACAACTCCAATGGGACAAAAGCATCTCTCTTCCTCTGATAGTTAAGCATCTCTCATTAATGCTGTGGGAACATGGTCTTTAATTAAACAAGCGGGGATTAAAGGATGTTGCAGAACATCTCAGCAAGATCCCTTGCCAGCCTAAATTCTGCCACAACGCTTTAATCTTTCTGCGTTTGATTTCTGTGTACACAGGTGGTAGAGTATTTTGTATCCTCAATTAGAGTCTTGTATGTATTATCGCTTCCCAAAGAGGCAGTCACGGGGATTCTAGGCCTTTGTTCAACAGTTATGCTTCTCCCTGTGTCTTTAATCTCCTGCATTCCAGGTGTCTTCTTCTACCTGAGCTCAGCTGTCAACCCCATAATCTATAACTTACTCTCCCGCCGCTTCCGAACCGCATTCCGGAATGTGATCTCTCCTTCCTGCAAGCAGTGGCACCCCCAGCATCATCCATCAGGGCCCCCTGCCCAGCGGAACATCTCCCTGACAGAATGCCCCCCGGTGGAGCTGACTGAAGAGGCAGGTGCCCAGGCCCCCGGTCAGCGGCCGACCTGCAGCCCTCACCTCCCTGCAGCCCTCTGTATCGGACAGACACCGAGAAAGGAGCTCGCAAAGGCTTGATGTTCCTCTCGGCCTCCACGAAGGACAGCCCAAAATTATGCCTTCTCACACAATACTAGGGAGGTGAAATGCCTCTGAGAACTACATGTTCATTGCCAGGTGTTTCTAAAAAAACAAATGTGAAAAGTGCTGCTTCAATCTGGACCTAAAACCCAGAACCTCCCACTTCAGTTGTCTTTCCTCTACCCGAGCAGCCTGAAGCCCCTTCACTCGTTTATGAAGAGAACATGACAAGCTAAGCATGGCAGCTATGCTGTGAGTATTTTCCACTCTTGGGAGTGGCTGGTCCTGAGTCACCCACGCTCTGCTTCAAACTGTCACTCTAACAACTCATGGTCCCTGTCAGCCACAGAAGGGAGACATGTAGGTATGGCTTTCCTGTCTGTGACTTGAAGGGCCCATGCCAGTGTGGCTCCGCAGCAGACTATTCTCCCTGCTGCCTCTTCTTCACCCATTAGATTGGGATTCCTGGAGTCCCGACGAAGCCTTTTACTTTAAGAGTCCTCCTGCTAACATGGAAACACTCCTGACAACTGTCGTGCCCACTGTCCCATCCCCGAGGCATTATCAGTCAGTGCTCACCAGGAATGAGGTCGGATACAAGTTCTACTTGGAGAAGACTGGGATGAGGCAGCAGGTGGTGGTGGAAGCTCACAAGAGACATAAACTACACCAAATGCAAACTCTACTGTGTTCCTAATTTGGTCTAGACTTGGACGTCTACATTCTAACTTTGCAAGTAGACAGAAGTGTGGTCTACTGCTGTCTTGATGAAAAGACACGTCAAAGGGTAACTCTTGGTCTCAAACCCCTGACTGTAGGCTACTCGATCCTACGTTACCTATATAACACTCTCCATGTGTATGATATGGGAAATGTCTACTGTTCGGACTCATCTTCTATTATATCATCTCCAGCAGTCTATTCTGGTGAAACCGTGTTTTCATAAGAAGAACATGTGCCCCAGTTTCCTAGCTGCCCGTGTTTGTTCAAGACACCCTCCTCACCTCCAGCCTCCATGTGTGGCTGCCCCGCCCGCCCTCACCGTCCGGCTCAGTGTGGCTCCCTGGAGGGGGTCTCTTCACGTGCCACATTTTGCTGTGCCTAATGCACACCCATGTGTTTGGCCCAAACTTTCAGGGGAAAAAATCTTTCATTTTAATTTTTTAATTCTATTCCATTCTATGTATTAATTTATTTATATGTAGATACTTATTTTTGTATTATAAAGAAATGTTAGCATTGT
Organism: Carollia perspicillata; assembly: GCA_004027735.1. Lineage (NCBI taxonomy): Eukaryota > Metazoa > Chordata > Mammalia > Chiroptera > Phyllostomidae > Carollia > Carollia perspicillata. The sequence goes on from PVKM010028459.1 coordinate 16,847, forward strand.
TTTTGAACATATGATGGTACAAGACATTTTATGTAACAAATAATTACAAAACACAAGAACAGATACAAGGTATTTCAGGCACTACCCAGGTATAAATGCACATCCTTATTTTTCCTTAAAAAATTTGGGCAAAAAAAAAGTGCACATTATACACAGCAAAATACAGTATTTGAATAGATGTGGTATCTTCATTCTCTGCCCGTTTATGTCTCTTACATTTTTTTTTTATTCTGCTTTGTAATTCTGTGATTTGTGTCCTGGCTCTGCTGGAATGTAAATTCCTCGAAGGCAGAAGGTGTGTCATGTCCGTTTCTGCCACGGCTGGAACCCTGGCAACAAGTCCACCACCGTGGTGGACGCTCAGTAAACATGTGGTAAGTGTGCACTGCACGGTGAGAACCAGGAGACTCTGTTTCTGACAGGCTGCCTGACCTTCAGGGGGCCATTTAATCACCGGAGCTCACGAGGGCATACCCGCTGTGCCTGGGAGAGGGCCCCTCCCAACTCCAGGGTTTACTGATGCCGGGATGTGCAAGTTCCGCTCTCGGTCGCTGAACTGTCCCTAAAATGAATGACCCTTCCTATTGGAAGATGGGTCTCTGTCTCCAATGTCACCATTTCCTAACCGAACAGACATCTTCAAAGTGATTCAATATTTTTTAAACCTTTTTGCTAATCACAAGCCACCTTTAATGAATCAGAATTCTCCAGTGATGATTTATCTTGGTGAGTTCAATTCTCTCTGGTCATTTGAGGGTTAAGTTGAAAAGACTTAGCCAAACCTCAGAAATGGTGGAGAAAAAAGTTTCCTTCCTGCCTTTTAAAGCAGAGACATTCTTGATGAATATCTAGTAGGGCCATAATCCTCAAAATCAACTCCCAGTGCCCACGACTAAAAATGCAGCTGTTACAGTGGATGATAGGAAAAGAAACAACACTAAAATTGAAGTTAGTAATTTGGCCACTTCATTAAAACTTTGGTCTTCCTTTTTTGTGTTTTCTCCTCCATTAACATTTGTCTCCTAAAAATGTACACCCCCGAATTACCAGGTACTCACTAATTCTTTAGTCCAGAAGGTCTTCACTTAGTGCCCAGTAGGTGTGTGCATTGTGTCAGGTTCCCAACTTCCCGACCTTAAACCTAGTAAAAGGGATTGTTTTTGAAAAGCACTACAGAATTTATTGTTTAAATCTAATTGTGAGGTGTGCTGCAAAACACAAACACAAGTGCTGTGGAACTGTCACAGAACAGTTACACACACACACAGGGGCCTGGACTCTGGAGGATGGTATACTAATACCATCCAGACCACCTACTGGGCTCGTGTGTCCACCACCAATTGGGAAGATATTTCTCAATGCCAGAGATTTGTGAAAAGGAAAGGAAATGTTTATTTAAGACTATACAGACTTAAAGTAGTGACCTAACATCTTCATTAAAATATCAAAGTCCTTTAAGATACCCACAGA
>PVKM010028460.1:0-18273 GCA_004027735.1 Carollia perspicillata
TACATTTAGGGCTGAGGCTTCAATTTATACATTTAGGAGAAACACTAGCTCGCCGTCCTTAAACAGTACCGGGAATCTAAGTACCTTGGTCATGACCGCAGAACTAACAAGAAGGAAAGCCAATATGCAAACCCACAGAATCCGACTCCAAAACCCTTAATCTTAATCAATGTTCGATGCAGCCTTTTTGGTGTTCCATGAGCACAGGACTTCGTAAGTGGGACAGGAAGAAATAGATGCAATGAATCAAACTTTATATGGAATTTTAATCTCGGAATTATCTTCTTTCAACTTGTCTTCTCTGTCAAAAGGAATATATTTATTCTTTCAGCATATGGACTTCAGTCTTTATTGTCAGCTTCCCAAACATAAAACTCCTGGATTTCAAGCGTTCGTAACATCATAACTCAGATCCATTTTTTAAAAACATTATTTAAAAAAATAGTTTGAAAGATCTAACCAAATTTGTTAACAATTCTCCGAAGCCTTAAATCTTTGATTTGAGTTACAATCACATTACTTTGGCGCAGTGACACTAATTATTGAATGCTGCTAATGGGCTCGGGTCGGCTTTTGTTAAAATCAGAGAAAATTTCTTGGAGCTAATTGAACCTGGTTACTCTGTGCACTAAAAAGCAATATACTCCCAATAGAGGCACAGCCAACAAGTTACAACTAAAAGTAGGAGTTAGCATGCTGAAGGGTTTACCGTATTTTTCAGACTATAAGTTGTACTTCCCCACCCTACCCCAAATTTGGGAGGAATAATGGTTGTTAATGCTGCTGTTGAGTTCTGTTTACATTTACATTGGTGAAACATTATGTTATTTATGTTATTAAATATTTTACCACATTTTTTGCTTCAAAATTTTTTTGCTATTTTCCTCTAAAACCTAGGTGCATCTTATGGTCCGAAAAATACAGTATTTGCTAATTTAGTGTGATTGCTTATTGCTTATTAGATTGTGGGTCTGTGTGTAACTTAATACAATATGTCATTTTGAATTTTCCACTGTTTCAGAGCATAGAGTATTATTTTTGCTTTCTGTTTTGTCATTGAGGATTGGTTTTATATTTCTGATTAATTTTAACAGGAGGAATGCATGTATTCACTGGCACCATGATTGTGCCTTTGTGATGTAATCTAAATCTGAGGTTTATGGGCTACACCGAAGGGTAGAAGTAAAACAAGCCACAGAACAGTTCCCTACAAAAAGCAATAGAGGCGGCCGGGTGTTAACTTGGGATTTAAGGTGAGAAAGTTCTGATTCCCATAACTCTAGCGACTCTACTAGCTTTTTGGCCTTTCTTTCATTCAACCTGTCTGACATTTAAGAATCTGCTCTGAAGAAAATAGATGCTTATTGCTCTGCCTCGAGGAAGCCTACATGGTAGACAAGAGCTGAGGGAGTTACCACCTCTGCATGCACCTCTTCCTTTGCAGATGTTTGCAAACAAGTCCCAAAGATGCTGTTTAGTAGCGAGCACTGGGGAGACCAGAATGTGTTGTATATCAGATGTTTTTATGCTGTCAACAGGATGAATATGAAAAAAAAATTTACATCATACAACACAATGATTTAATATACTTATGAGTATACATTGCGCTAATGATTACCACAATCAAGTTAATTAACACATCCATCACCACACATAGTTACTTTTTTTGGGAAACAATCTGAATATACACAGTTTTTATTGTGAATCGTAACTCAGTCAGGTTGGGAAAGAAAAAAGAGTGTTCTGATGATCTTATTGTATTCTCCTGCCCCCTCCTCCAGGAAAGCAGGGCTTGGGATATTTACTGTAAATAATTTATTTGAGGAAGTGGCAAGGTTGTGTAGGGATGAGAAGAAAGTTAAAGGGTAGAAACCAGGCAGCGATGGAAAACCGATGGGCAGGCTTTAGACAAGAGACCGTGGCTCTTCCCGGTTCTGTAGCAGCTACTGGCCTTCGGACCGAAATGGGGGCATTAGCTCTGCAGCTTTTGGACTTGCCAGCCCCATAATCATGTGATCCAATTCCTTATAGTAAATAAGCATAAAGTTCTTTATATATATATCACACACACATGCGCACACACAGTATTGGTTCTGTTTTCTCTAAGAACCAAGACTGAAAGTGTGTCAGTGCTCTTCTAGGCTGGGGACTGTCTAAGCCCTTGGCAGATATTAGAAGATGTGTTTTGAGAAAAGACCTAGGGCAGGAGGAGAACTAGGTGGCGCAGCCCAGGGAGGAGCGCCATCAGGTCCCATCTGTGGGAAGCTGGTTTGTTGTGGCCGTAGTTGGGTTCGCAGTGACCAGTTAGGTGGAGTGGATGTAAGATGGACATTAGAGGCACTGGGCACTTTTACTTACAAAGAGAAGATATTTAACCTCTAAGGTTAGGCACATCCCATACACTCTTTCATCCTCCTATCCAAAATTGAAAATCCAAGAATATCTATGCTTATTTCAGTATTTTTTTTCTTCTCCCAAAATCTGATTCTCAATCTCATTGAAATTTTGAGGGAAAGTACCATTCTGGATGTTATCATTGTTGAAGTAGAAAAGCATCAATGGCTCAAAAAAAAAGAAAGAAAAGAAAAGGAAAGAAGCAACTACATATGATGTATCTTTGTCTTTGGTGACAGAAGTTTTATGCAATGCATGATTTATTAAAGGAATTTGAACTATTAAATCAAGGCAAGAGAGAATGAAAATTCATATCCTGTTTATAATGAAGCTTTGAAAATGATGCCGATTCATTAAACAGTCCCTTGATGAATATTTATTAAGACCTAGGACGTTCCGGGAACTGTGCTATGTAGTAAACACCACACAGGGAACCAGACCAACGCACTGCCTTCCCTGGCGAGGGCACCGTCGAGTGTGGAGTGCGAAGAACCTCCTACTGAACAGCTGCTGGAAGGCGAGAGGACGAAAGGAAGTCCTCCCAAAGCCTGTAATCTGACCTTCCCTCTTAAGAAAGATAGGGCTTCAGTAATACTAATTTATATACAAAACGTCACACTCTTTTAGCTTAAATAATACAAATTTAATGTCCATAGGATCACAGGGTTAAAAAAGAAACAAAGGAAAGGACAAACGAAACAGCCCGGGTAGCCACAGTCAATTCTCACTAAGAAGTGGCATCTCATCCCTCAATTAGTGTCTCTCTTATAATTGTTTACATAAAATTCAAGGTTTAGGCATCTCCCGTCCTACCAGTGCCTGGTCTAGTGTTTTACCAGTGAGGCAGCTAAGTGACTCTCTATTCTACTTCTGTACTTTGCTGACTTCAAGTAATTGCTTCTCTCTATAGCTCTTACTGTGAGAGGATGATGGGGCTGCAAATCATCCTTTCGAGTAAGCCTATTATGCCAAGTCCCTTATAGTTTTCCATGCAATTCGTCAGGAGGCAATGTGTGTTTTGGCAGTGGAAGGTGATGATGTTTCCTGGAATGGCCTGCAGCTACTTCCTTCAGAAGGGAAGCAGTCATAAAACAGTAGATATCTTCATTGCAGAGACGAGATATGTAAACACGTATCTTTATTGCTTCTTTTACTAACCCCCCCCCAAAAAAAAAACAAATGGAGAGGGTATGCTCTGTATCAGGCAGTGTTCTAAGAACCAGAAAAAGCAAGGAAGTCCTTGATTATTTCAGTTTTTTTCCTTCTCTAAAATCTAATTCTCAATTCCATGTAACTGGTTGGTGAAATACAGCCCATTGCACCGTGAAGCTTCCTCCTGTCTAGCAGGAGAAATGGACATTGAAGTAGAACCTCACAAGTAAATATGGACCTAAGAAAACATGAAACTCTCTGTGCTACTCGGATCTGGCTACGATGAACTTGAACTCTGATTCCCCAACCATATGATTTCCCGTATGCCTCCCAAATTTCTTTGAGTTCCTGGAATATGCTGCCTTATTGTTGCCTCTGCCTCTATACTTCTGTGTTCTCTTATCTTATTTGCTTTCGTATCATGAGAAAATTATGGATAAAAGTCTGTTGTTTCACTGATTTCTACCACAAAAATTTGTGAGCACCCTAGCCATTTTGAGGTTGATCGTACTGATGATTTTAGGAGTCATGAGGTAAAATCACATTTCCCAGCGTATGACCTTCTCCAAAGTTGCTCAGTATACAGCAATTTCATTTGCCTTGTCCACTACCAGCTTCTTCCTCGGTTAGGAGTACCCCAATTTTATTCAGAGTAGCAATGCATTCTTTTTCTCAGCTTCTTATTAAAATGTTGGCGGTAGGCAAACTCAAAGATGGCTGGACATGAACCCCATTTCCTGGGATTCATGCCCTTGTGTAGCCTCTTGCCCTTGAGCGTGGGCTAGAGTTATCGACTTAATTGTAATGAATAGAATATGGCAGAAATGCTGAGCAGTCATTTCTGAGATTAGTTTATAAAGGACTGTGGCTTTCACGTTGAATGTTCTTTCACATTCTTTCTTGGATTGCGTGCTCTGAGGAAGTCAGCTATCAGGATGTAAGGCGGTCTTGTGGAGAGGCCCATGTGCATGAACTTGGGAGTGTATGTTGTCCAGCCTGTCAATACCCCATGAATGAAATTGGATCTGTGTCCTCTCCAGTTTAGCTTTGAGATGACTCTTGCCTCTGCTAACACTTTGATGCCTTCAGGAGATCCCAACCCAGACCCACCAGCCAAGTCACTCTAAGACTCGCAACCTGCAGAAATGGTGCAATAACCATTTTTTTGTTTCAAATTGTTAATTTTGGGGGTAATTTTATGTAACAGTAGGTAACTATTACCATGTTCAATTCACCCAAATATTGATTGAACACATGTAAGGGGTAGGCTTTCAGCACTACTGTTCAATACATTGAGAGTAGAAAGAAGAATTGGGAATTGTTTCTGCCCTCAAAGAGCTTCTGATGTGTTGAGTATAATCAGGCTATAGAGAAGCAGAAAGTAAAAAGAAAATAATTTAGCTTGGGAAATATCCTGTCTTTTTATTCCTTCTTTTGCCTCTCTTTAAGCTTCATATTTTAAAAAAAATTTCTATCAGTTCTATTAATGTGCTTAGCCCAAATTTATATTTACAGTAAAAGGCTTATGGGCATTCTCTGTATACATTGTCCGGCAAGCAGGTGTCTGGGTTTATGCACAGTTTTAGTAATTAACTGGGGCTCGAGTATCTTAATTTTCCCTGCTGGACTCAAGCTTCCATTTGACAGTATTGTTTTGTGCTCAGCACAAGAGGCTTAGCCAGCAGAAGAACACCTCTTGAGACAAGAGTGTGTTGCAAGTCTGAACTCAGCCGCGTAAGATCTACCTTGGTTTTCTTTGTTTTATTTCTTACTGTTAAATGTGTCAGATTAAAGATTTAACTGTTCCACCAAAGAGCACCCGGGTTTGGACACAGCCTTGCTAATAAGCCGAACTCCGCAGTCTCGTTTGTCATCATCCCCTGAGACTCTATTTTCCAGCCATGCTCTTGCGTGTTCCAAGTGTTCCCAGACTTCCCAACTTCCAGGCCTTAGAACGTACGCTTCTGTGGGTCTAGCATTCTCTTCTCCACTTGCCTGGGTAAGGTCTACTCTTCCTTTAGCATTGGGATATTGCTTCCTCTAGGATGCCACTTGTAAGTGAATTCTACATATTGCTCTTCCCATAAAATTTTTTGCATTATATTAATTTTTTTCTTAATCATTAAGGCCACAGTTTGGACACCAGAGATCCCATAGGTTAAACAGGCTCTATCCAGTCCCTAGACATATTTTTTTTAAAGCAAAACAACAAAAAAAACAAAAACAAGAAACAGAAACTAACATTGAATATTTTAAGAACTTCAGTTCCCAAATTCTCTTGTCTGCCACTATTTCTTCTCATCTTGTAAATGGCTGGTATTCTCAGTTTGCGTTACTGACCTGCCTCTGTATAGTTGAGAACTGAGACCCTTTGAAGACAAAGATTTTTAAAAAAAATTTCATATCCATATAATCTAATCAGTTCTTTGCATATTATATGTACTCTGGAAGCAATTGTTGAATGAATAAATGAATGAATGATAATTTAATTATTACTCAATAAATTATTATCCTCTAAGCTTGGTGTGATTAGGGCAATGTCCTTTCTCAGCTTTGATATCTTCAAAGTGTTTGCCGTCTTTGTTCTCACGAGGGGCCATTCCCGAAGATTCCAACGAATGAATGGATTCCAAGTAAATTCTAGGGAGTTAATCTACTCCCACTCAGTCTCTTGTTATTCTTTCCTAAGTCATATCACCTTTAGAAATATTCCTGTTTATGTTGTCCTTATAAATAAGATGTTTTGTGCAATATTTCTTTTCAATGATTTTGTTATATTTTTTTCCCAGCCAATTCAGAAAGAGAGGGAAACACATGTGTTACCTCTAAAACTCTGACTGAAACCATCAATCAACTTTTTTTAACCACCTACTGTATTAGGCAGTACTTTTTTTGGCAAGAGATGATAACCTGACTCAAACAAACTGAATCAGGAGGAATTTGTTGGCTCACCTGACCTAGGAAGGATCTAGTCTTGGTGACAACTTCAGGAAAGTACAGACCTTGTAACTCTTGTTTTCTCTTTGAATGTTCGGTGTTCCTTCAGCCCAGCATTCTCACAGTGCAGGAATTCTGCATCCAAGGGCTCTAAGCTCAGTGTCCTGTCCTTTCTGCTTAGACTATTCAAACCTCAAATGAAAATAACAATTGTAAGGTGAAAACTCAAAGACTGTGGATTGGTCCAAGGATAGACAGAAGCTCTAAACTGGGCCTAACCTGCTGGTCCAAAGGTTACAGTGGATGCAGTCCTGGGTCTAGGAAGCTTTGGTACCTTGGTTGGCAAGCTCCTGTAAAATAACATGAATTACAATAGGATTTCAGATAAGTCCAGGATGATTGGGTGAGTCCGAGCTATTTTGCATAAACAAAATCAGTGAATAGTCACTACAACAACCTACGTGGCAGGAAATGTGGATAAAAAGGAGAATAAGATATGGTCTATGCCAGAGAGGAAGTTCCAATCAAGTAATGGTGATAGGTCATGTGATTACACGTCGACAATGATCAATAGTATTTAAAGGTGAAAACAGGTGTTTATTAGAGTTTTGTGCTTCACGTGAGCATAGTCCCCTGTGATTTTCTTGTTCTGTATATAGTAAATTTTATCAAGTGTATATTTTGACTGTTTCCCTCCGAGATCCACTTCTACCACCGAATCAAAGTGAGTTCCTTTTAAAATGAAGTTGGAGCTCAGAGATAAGAGGTTAGAAATATAATCACCTTGCACATAATAGAACCCAAACTGGTTATTTTGTGTTTGGGGAAAGAGACTTCTAAAATTTCACTTTCGGAGAGTCAAGGGTGCCATTTTATACTCAGAAAAGTACTTTTTAAAAAGTGTTTTAAGCTTTTCTTACAAACTATTCTCCTTCAGATCCTCTTAAAGGCTTCATTGTCACTAGTCCTATGATTAATATAAAAAACTCAGCTGTCAGCGCACTGAGAACAATAGGAAAGAAATGACACAATTTCACTTAGGAAAGCCAGACGCCCAGGAGCTACCCTGGATGCCTCCTCTTCCCTCACCTGTGCATCGTCCTTTGCCTCATCCATCATCGGTGGTTCTCAACAGTGCACAGAAACAGTGCCCCACACAGAGAATTATCTGTCTCAGAATGTCAATAGTTCCAAGGTTGAGAAACTCCCCTGTGGAATTTACCTCCAAAGAATACTTCCACATGCCCCCGCTCTCCCTCTCCAATGCTACCACTGTCTCACCCATGAGCCCCTTTAAACACCTCCTAGTTTACTTCCCTAACTCCTCTCTTGTCTGTTATAGCTCATTCTTCATGAAGCAGCCAAAGTGAACTTTCAGGAAGCTAACAGAGCTGAGTAAACACTATGGAAACCTTTTCAGTGGCTGTAGGGAAGAGCGGAGAACAGGCAGGGCTCAACTCTCATAAAATCATTCAACTGTGTTAAGGAGTTTGAATATTACTCTCATTCTAATCCTCTTCCTCAAATCACTGTCTTTCTGTCCTCCTTCTGTTTTAAGGAAATTCCAAACTCATGCTGGTTATGGCTTTGGTAGTTCTTAATCCTTCCATGTGAGTGCCCTTTCTCTGGGTATCTACTTAACTCCTTTGTCATTTGGTTCTCAGAGATCTCTTGCCCATTTGCATTGAAAATTGCCCACACAATCATGCTGTTACAGAACAGAACAGGGGTCGCCACCCCCCCAGGATGGTATACAAATACTGTCCAGACCACCTACTGCGCTCGATTGTCTACCGCCAATCGGAAAGATATCTGTCAATGCCAGAGATCAGTGAAAAGGAAAGGAACTTATTATTTATTTGAAATACAAGCTAAAGTTCTCCACAAATGCGCACAGTCCTCCCGGCACCCTCCACATGGCAGAAGGGAGCACTTCCAGAGCCTCGTGGTCCTGACTCTCACCCAAGCTGCGTGGTCCCAACCAAAACACCAAAGCTGTGTGGTCCTAAACAGACGCGTGGTCCCCAGAAGAGAGACCCCAATGGCTGCCACACCTCCGTTTAAATCCCAGCGCCAATCTTCCTCTGCAGCCCCATTTCTGGCTCCTCCCACAATTGGCCACAGCTGCCAGCATTCTGGGCAGGTGTGGCCCTGTGGTGTGGAGCCAATTATCTCCAAGCTCTTCTGAACTCTATTACAAGTCCCTATTTGGGGCTCCCCTCTTGGCTGCACCCTGTTACATCTGTACACAACATATACAGCATTCTGGTGGCTCCCCCAGGAACATGCCACGGGATCACAAACTCTTAAATGAAACAAAATCCCTAAAAAATCAACCATCTACAATTAATAATACAGTACATCTGTATTTTTTTTTGTGAAAAAAATCAAGTGAAAGAATGAAATGTTCAACTAGAGCTAAAGAGCAAAATTATGAGGGAAAAATTTAAATGGCAAATACGAAAGCAAGTTTGAAATATATTTATGAGTGGCATTGATTTCTTAAAAACCTAAAAAGAAAATGAATAGCATCATTCACTGAGTTGAGATTTAAAATGATAAAAAATGAAATTATTTTTATGTGTACTTGGTGTTGGCTCTACATTAGCATGGTACATTGTTTGGAGATACAGAAACACGAAATTATGAGGATAGTTTTTGGGGGGCAAACGTGTCCTGGAAGGGGATTCGTGGAGGCACCTCCTTGCTCTGAAAATCGCTGGTGACCTACAACTTACAATTTAGAATATTTTTCTAATGGAAAAGTAGGAGAAAAACACAGGAACAACATACGGGCATGCCTCCTAGCAAAAGATAAAGTTCCTGCTCATAAAATTTTGGGACTACAGCTACCTTACCTAGACGTTTTAAAAGTCTCATGCAAATTTTCCTTGGCACAGTGACAAATCCCACTTGCATATAACTTATTAGAGTTGTCCCTTAATGTAGGGTCTATATTATATCCCCCCCCCAAAAAAAAATGACAAGACTGTTGAAGTCAATACAAATAAGACAAAGAAAATGGTCTAACCCAGTGGCGAAGCAACTGTTCTATGCTAACAAGGAATGAATGGATAACCAGTTTCCTTGTTGCCTCATCTGTCTAGACAGCTGTAGAGTTGATGCTTTTATTTATTCTTGCGAGTGCTACCAACTTAGAAACGCCATTCTATAGAATACCCATTGTCTTTCTAAATTGGCACACCGCACTGTATGTGGGAGGGTGATCACCACTGCCATATGATTTTAGATTACTAAATGTGGGTGTTTTTCTAGGCAGAGATGGCTGGATGTTCTGTGTTTAATTGGATTATATGGCCAAGCAAACCACTGGAATACAGAAGGGAAAGTTCCTGTGTCTGGCATTTGAATATACATCCTATAAAGATGCTACATAACTTGCAATTAATTGAATGCTATGTATTTAGCACAACTGATGACTGCCGAATGCTGTGTGTTCTGCTACATACCAACTTGTTAAGCATTTGATTTCCTTCAGAAGAAATCAGAACTGTTTTATTTCTACTTAAAAGTACAGATGGATTGTTTCACTTCTCTCTGTGTGTGCATGTGTTGTAGTTCACTTATGGAAACAGAATGAATTTCGCCTGTTAAATTAATTAAACAAGGAGGCTGTTGGAGGTGGCCCTAATGTCACGGCAGCCTAGTAACAACCCAAAACATAAGCCTGTAAGTGCCTTAGGGCTACACAATCAGAAGGCTTGGCACAACCAGTCACGAACACCTAACCAGCTATGAGCTGTGACCAACCAGATTTGTCTCTGCAAGTCTTTTCTGGGCTCCTGTCTGCAGAATGTTCCTATCCACTTCTGGTTTGATGCTGCCCCATTCTAATGGGTTTTTACTTCAGTAAATTCTGAAAATGCTCCATATCCCCCTCCTATCCCCAGGCTCCTCTGATGAGACGCCGCCCTGAGGCTGCTGCCCACGCAGGCCCTATGGAAAATAGCTTGCAGTGGCTTTTGCAATGTCTTTGTGAAGAGTTCTGCAATTTATTATGGCTTGATGATACACTTTTAAACAACAGAGCCAAATAAATGTTTTATCAATTAAATAACACTGACATATTCAATTATGCATTTAGTGAACGGCTTTAATGTGAGTGGGGAGTTTCAGCCGGGGTGCTGATGATTTCACATTTGTCACAGTCTTTGGGGATGTGGGAACAAGTGAGTGTCATTCAGCATTGATTTGGTTCTAATGCAGGTTGAAATCTTCTGGGTCCAAGGGCAAGGAGAGATGCTGTTTTTGCAAAACTGATTTAGGGACCCCAAATCCAAACTTCTAGTACCCCTGGGACAGTGACCTAACCAAATGTTGAAAAGTATTTTATTTTATAATGTTATTAATTATTTTTTATGCTCTCAAAAAAACACAACAAATTTGGGGCTGATTGGATAATAATCCAATCAGTTCTTAAAAACTGATGTCAGAGAAATAGACTGTTGTTTTATATCTTTCTTGATTTTTCCTCTTGTATTTATACTCATGTGAACACTGTTATTTTTTGTTATTGTTGTTCAATCACAGTTGTCCCAAATGTTCCCCCGTTGCTTTCCCCTGCCCCGTCAACCCCCCCGCTTCCTCATTCAGTCCCTCCCCCCACCCCAAAGTCCATTACCACGGGTCCTTTACACGTGTTCCTTGATGTATAAAGGACGGCCCCTTCTTTCCCTCATTATCCCTTTCCCCTCTCTCCTGGTCACAGTCAGTTTGGTCTTTATTTCCATGTCTCTGGTTCTATTTTGCTCAAATGTGTGTTTTTTCATTAGGTTCCACTTCTAGGTGAGATCACACAGTATTTGTCTTTCACCACCTGGCCTACTCCACTTAGAGCGATGCTCGCCATTCCCATCCACGTTGTTGTGAAGGGCAGGAGCCCCTTCTGTCTTTCTGCTGCATAGTATTCCATTGTGTAAATGTGATAAGTATTACACCGTTTAGAATGACATTTAAAGCCAGAAAGACATTCTTGATGTTTGTTTGCCAACTGTGTAAGCTTAAGCCAGTAAATGATCCGCAATGAGCCTTACAGGTCTTTATATGGCGAAGAATCATCACATTGACCTCAAATGGGGTACAAAGGGGGCTAAAGGAGCAAATATTCAAAAAGGCATAAAAATAGACATCACATATTGTGAGTTTGCCATTAGTAAAAAAGGACCACAATCTCCAGCCTAAACTCTTGGTGTCAAACATTTCAGAATCCAGAATACTTCCTGGATTTTGGAAAAACAATATTGAGTATGTGTTTTATACTCTGTAACACTGACATTAATAATCCAATCATAGTTTGAATATTAAGACAGATTTTTTAAATACTACAGGTGACTTAATATCCTTTCATGTCAGGTCCGACCACAAAATGAGTTGTAGGTCAGGTCAGATTTTGCATGTACAAGTTACAAAACTGTATTATTAAGAGATGGGAGATTTCAGAAGTTGATCACATACATTATTGGGAATATATTTGACACGCCAAAAACCATCTGGCTGTACCCTGGGCGCATCATAAGTGCTCATGTCTTCTTGACTTTGCTCTTCTCCTCCCCCTTCGCATGTGGCCCGTGTCCGGCTTCCCCAGGGCTGTGGGCTTCAGTCCCAGTGCCTCCCTGGAAGAAGGCCGGAGTTTCAGCACGCATGCTCGAGGGGCGCGGGGCTTCCCAACAGCTCTGACTCTGCGAGATGTTTGCTGTTTCCCAAACATTGCCTTCTTTCTCCCCTCGTCTCCCACACCCCCCTTCGATGAATTTCCTACTTCCTGACATGTTTCGACTTAAAACTTTCTCTGGCAGTCATGCCAGTGGGTTGCGCCTAATGCCCTAGGAATATTCCTTAACAAAACGAATTTCCCAAATGCCGCCATCATTTTTAACCTGTTGCTGAGTCGTTAATCATTGTGGAACCAGTGAAGGCGCAAATACACACACATGCACATAACCAACTGTGTATATATGTATGCCCGTATATCACAGGGTCTGTGCATCTGTATGTACATATATAGATATCATACACGGATATATAGTATATGTGTACACACACACGTTTGTCCCTTCAGGAATGCAGACCTAAGATAAGACGGAGATGTGTCCTTTTGACCTAGGTTCACTGGGAAGCCATGGATGTCTGCGATGAAGGCCGGAGAAAAGCTACCTCCCATGCCTTTAAAATCTCTTTCCTTGAAGGGCAACTCATAAAAAAAAAGTCACTGGATATTTAAAACAGTTTAGGCATCATAATAGGCTCTATTCTGGGTCACTTTGCACACCCAAATTGTTTTTTCGAGCCCATTAACAATGTCATGCTGAGCAATTTAATAAACACAATCAGTGGTAAAGCCTGTTACTTTTGTTTCACTGGCTTGAAAAATCGCCCTCATCTGTGTCTCTGCTCGTGGTTATAAGCCTGCGCACTTAACTAGGGAATCTTGAGGAATGACTTCTGTACGTAGGTATGATGGGGATCTTTTATCCGTGGGTGACAGAGCCTATTTTGCAGTTTCTATTCTCGCCCAAATTGTTCTTGAGAAACAATTCAGGCATCATTTGTGTGGGCCTCCCACACTCGGAATAGGTTAATAGCCAGTGTCACCTCCACTGGGCTGTTCTTTGGATAGAGACCATTAAGGGAAATAGCTGTTTCAGTGAGTGGCACATCAAAGTTCTAGCCCAGAGCTCTGTCTGCCCCTGGTTCCAATATATGCGATGGTGGCTCAGGGAGGAGGTTGCGTTGTACCATCTGGAGGATGTAAATATAAGGAATTCCGACCATTAAACGGAAGCATGAGAAAGGTAGGGACCTGGAGGGGATGAGCAAGGAGGCGGGAGGGACTGTTGACTGCACACTCTCCCTCCCTCTTCTCCAGGGACCTGTGTCTGCCGGACACCCATTTCCTGCTGATGCTTCTCCCATCCTTAGGTCAGCTGGCTCTCTCCTGCGCAGGAACTCGCCAGTCACTCTTATTCCTACGTTTATTATCCTGGAATCTTGCCTCTGAGCTGAGCTCTCTGGCCTCCCTCGATTATTTCTCAATATTTGTGCACAGAACATGTCATTTTAGAGGTAAGTGTTAGGGAAGGCTTCGCTTCTCCCCGAGGAGCTGGTCTGTCTACTGCACGTGGAAAATGCAAAGGATAAAACTAGCCATGTTTCTCCTTACGTCTGGGCTGCCTGGAGGCTCAGGGCCCAGTATTCAGGTTAACGAAGCATCTAAAAACTTACTCTAAGTACGTTATTCTGGTGACTTATTCATCACTCAGTCGATGTGTAGAGCTCATATTCTTTTTCTTTTAACTTTTATTTTTTATTACATTTATTGGGGTGACATTGGTGACTAAAATTATATAGGTCTCCAGTGTACATTTCTATGATACGTCACCTGTATGTTGCATTGTTGCCCACCTCCCAAAGTCAAGTCTTCAGTTGCCGTAGATTTGACCTTCTTTACCTTTTACCACCTCCTCACCCCCTCCTTTCTCTAACATATAGTTTTTTGGGGCATACTATCTCATTTTAACTCATTTGCTCCCCAGCCCCCCATGTTTGACTCCAGTTGAACAAAATGGAATGAATCACAGCCCTTTGTGTATATTGTCCTTACAGTTTTAGTTTTATTTGTTCGCTTTTATTGTAGACGATCCTGCAATATGACGCAGCCTTTGTCGATGGAGGTAAGATGTGAATAAATTACGAGGGGAGTAAGCAGTATCGTTGCAGGAGGAAGAAACATGAGTAGAGAAGCAGGACTGGGAAGAAGGAGACCTGCCTTGCTCTGGGTGACACACCAGGCTGGGGATGAGGCGGCATTTCCCCGGGGATGTGGAGAGGAAAGAGATGTGAGGAGGTAGGAAAGAGAGAAAAGAAACGACAGTTACTCGGGACCAACTGCGTGGGAAACCTCCGTCAGCCTGTGGGAACAGTGAAGTCTGATGCTTAATGGAAGGGTTTCCCACCTTAAAGAATTCCCCTCTGCTACGGCGAACCCTTAGTCAATTCCGCTACCACCATAGCGTGGGATTAATAGCACGTGGAGAAAAAGACGGTTTCCACAGTGTGACTTGACAGGCAATTGAGCAAGGATGGCAGGGCCGAGAGAGGAAGTTGGGATTGGTAAAATGTGATACAGCAGGTTTAATGGGGACTCCTAAGGAAATAGTTCAGTCTCCCAGGACACGGGATGAGGCTCGAATTATTTCCCTTTTCCTCGTTCAAATTCTGTCTTCCTCCTTTGTGCCTCTCTCCCTTTCTCTTCTCTGTCATTGCTTTCTTTTTCTTGCTTCCCTCTCTTGCTTATTATCTCACGTTGCATCCTGCCTCTCAGAAAGTCTTTGTCTTCTTGGCGTCGGAGACGTGGATCCGCATTAGACACAGGGGAGAAAAGCAGGGATGCCTGACTTCTGTCATCCTGGCACGTCCATTTAAGTAGAGATCATAAAAGAAAATTATATTACAAATAACACGAGTAGAATTTATGATTAGTGCTGTCATGAAGATTCTAAAGGTATACAGAGAGAGTGTGAAAGAGGGGTGAGGTGAGGTTAGGAATTGTTTTGTTAGGGAATCTATTTCTTAAACCATGTGAATTGCTAACTGAAGCAATGACAGACATCCCCAGAAAGGGCAGGAATTTGGGACATCGGATCTCATTTCAATATTTATTCTCATTATATGGTGTGAAAATTGGGTACAGGAAGGAAAGCAAATGGGTTTAGGGTGTACATTTCTTGTTGTGCCTCGGTTCCCTTATGTATTCAAGGTTTATTTAGCTATTCAAAATTTAATGCATTTATGGAAAAGCAAATAGGGTAGGTTCTCAAAAAACCTTTTTAAATGTAAACCTCTTTGATTTTGCACAAGAATTAAAAAAAAATCCCCCAAAGCAGCCAATTTTCTGTTTCAAATAAATGGACATTCCTCTCCTTGTTCCCTGTGAGGGAGAAATTCTCAGAAACCAGTCATATTTAGATTCAATTTATGGATTTTAGGTCTCTGGACTACCAGTTTTCTTCAACCATTTTTTTTTTGTTCAATCAATCTTGGGTGTTTTTATTACAACTTGTTTCTGGGAAGTATTTACCTTTTTCAAAAATGGGGGAGGGAGCCACTGCAAATCAGGCTGTCTGCCATTAGCCGTGCATGAGTACGAGAATTTTCGAGGATGGCTGGTGGTCGTTTTGGTGACTTAGCCTGTGAGGAGCTCCTCTCTGTCTATTGACCTCACCGATGAGCAGCAACACCTGCGTCCTCGCCAGAGCGGCGAAGAGGTCAAGGCTCGGCTTCAAGGTCTAGCTGGAGATGGCAGCCCAGAGCACTGCCATTGAGCGCTGTGTTTTAAAAAAATGATGTAGTAATACTAATGTAGTAATAAGAATAATAACAGTAACGGCCCCCATTTCCATACATTTATTTTATTTCATCCTACGAACCTTCCAGGATTCCGCTCATTCGTCCTTTTTATATGAAATGAGGAAACTGAGGCTTAGAAAAATTCGGTGAAAACCTCCACAGCTAGCTTGTTTCAATTAGAGAAGGGTTACTTGGAGGTCAGAAAGAGGGAAGTTGAATGAGGTTTTTTTTTGCTCTGTGACTGTGACATTGATTCTCTTGACTTCTATGCTACCATATTGATCTCTAGTCCAAGACAACAATAGATTAATAGGCAAGTAGCCGAGACTCTCATGGGGGCTTCTGAAAGGGGGTTCCTCAGAAAATACTGAATGAACGAAAGGGGCCATGCCGTTGAGATCTTATAGGACATGCACAGGGAGTTAGATGTCTGTAAACTCGGCTGGTAGATATAGGTACTCTAGTCCAAGTTATGGTACCATTGACTCCTCGTGGCACTTGAGAGTAGTTGCTATTGTCTGCCTTCGGATATGCATATTAGGAAGCGAGGTTTAGAGGAGTTAAATGACTTGACACTTATTAGCAGAGTGAGTGATTGTGCACAGAGCCTGGGTCTATATTATCTTTTAAAAATTGGAAAGAAATTAACCCCTGGTTACCTAATGAGACCTTCAGCATTTGCTCAAGTAAAATGGCTATTAGAATGACTAGTGAACAGAAGACACTTACTAATAATCACCAGTCTTGTTATTTATCATTATCATCACTACCGAAAAAAAGTATTGCTGTCTTCTCAATAGCGGGAGGCATACTTGAGTAATGGCTTCAGCTGCTACACTCTGTTACTTCAAAGCGTTTACATGCAGAAACTGCTCCAGCCAATGGCTAAGCAAGGCTGGTTGCTGGGAGACGGGGCCTCCTCTGATCGATTGGCAGCCTTGGCTCTGGGCCTTATTATTGGATTTAGCGAAACTTTTTCAGAACAGTACAGCCGTCTAAGACATCTCTAGCCATTTTTCTCTTCCCTCTTTACTCCACAGGAGTTAACCTCTACTGGGGTCGGATGGTGCTTGGTCTTCATTCCCCATTTTTTTCCCCGTCAGAGGGATTTTCCCTTGTAAATCTCTTCCAAGCGAATCCTCTGCTGGCATCTGCTTCTAACAAAACAAGCAAACAAAGAAAATGAACGACACAAAAACAAAACCCCAGGCGACTTAGAGATTTCCCAACATCTGGATTTCCATCTCCAGTTGACATCTGACAATTCACTTGAGTCTATTTCTCCCCAAATTGGAAAAAGACAGGGTTTCGGGAGGTGACTGTCTTAATTGCTTTTATTTATGCTTCTAAAACTATCAGGCGTAGTGTATAATACGGATTAACAGGTTGTTTCCTTTATTTCAGTGTTATGTAGTAGTGGTGCTAAACGGTCCTTCCGTGTGTAAATTATTCTTTGATCTGAGAACAAATATTGTTTTATCAGAAACTAAATATTGCTTTGACTTTTGGGTTATGAATACTGACATATTGCAACACAGCAACAATGGCAAAAACAGATCTTTGAAGATGTGCGAACTACTGTAACTCTTCTGGTCCAGAAGTATTTATAACATTTTAGAGTAAAGCATAAGATATCTTCCTAATTGACTTCCCCCTCCCAATTTAAAAGTACCTTAATTAAACAAAATTACTTATCCATTTTCACCATCAAAACCCACCTAAAATTCAGCTTTTCTCTTCTGTTAGTTTTGAACTGGTAACAACAGTAACAAAGCATTCAATTCAATCACGGTGAAAAATACGATCTTACTCCTGGGTAGATTGCTTCTTCCTAAGTCAATACTTGATTCTTTAAAAGTCACAAGAGTTGCATTATTCAGGTAAGTAACAAATAGATCAAATATAGGATTTTTAATACAGAAGGGAAAGGTTATGGTATTTGTGCTACAGCTATAAGAAGCAATAGTTATTGTTTGTCCTTAATTAAGAGGCGATCCCTGATAATCCGTCTTTATCAATGGAGTGAAATTTGAGTCTGAAAATGCACTAGATTTAATCTAAAATGGAGTGTTGAGATTTCCCACAATCTCTTCCACATTATCTCAGCGTAGGGCTGTTTTTTAAAATAATCTTGTTCTAAGGCTATGATCGATGAGAACTTTAAGAAGGATTTAGTGGTGATGATAGGATTTTCTTCTCTTGATAAGTGCCACACTGAGGACAGACACATTCCCGGAAAAGAATTTTTGAACCTCGCTACCTGATAAAATTTCACGACACACGTTTAAGACCTTTGTTTTCAAAAGCTTTTAAGAACCCCATTTTCAAGGTAACAGTCTTGATAGGATGGTGTGTTCAGCTTGGACTTAGTACAAGCGCTGAAACAGCGATCATGCCACATTGTGGGGCGTCCCAAACGAAAGC
>PVKM010028461.1:0-18266 GCA_004027735.1 Carollia perspicillata
TCTTTCTGGGTGTTTTTTTCTATTGTGTCCTCCAGCTCACTGATCCGATCTTCTGCTTCA
Source organism: Carollia perspicillata (assembly GCA_004027735.1). Classification (NCBI taxonomy): domain Eukaryota; kingdom Metazoa; phylum Chordata; class Mammalia; order Chiroptera; family Phyllostomidae; genus Carollia; species Carollia perspicillata. Next base: position 61 of record PVKM010028461.1, read on the forward strand.
TCTATCCTGCTTTTGATTCCTTCTACAGTGTTCTTCAGTTCAGATGTTGTATTCTTCATTTCCTCTTGGCCCTTGTTGATATTTTCTATTTCCTTTTTCATATTGATATAGTTTGCAGCAAGTTCATTGTAGCTTCCTTATAGTTTCTGGTAGTTGATTGTGAGCTCATGGTGCTTCCTGGTGACCATTGCTTTGAATTCAACATCTGATAGTTGAGTTTCCTCTATTTCATTTAGCATTCTTTCTGATGTTTCCTCCTTCCCTTTCATTTGGGGATTGTTTCTTTGTCTTCCCATTGTTTGCGAGACTCTTCTTATTAGCCTCAGCTTCTCAAATTGATCTGATCTGGATCTCTGGGTTTATGGTGTGAGCTTCTGTGATAGAGTGACTGTGAGGTTCAGTGGTACAGTCTCCTTGAGTATCCTAGTGTTCACTGCTTCCTCGTATTCTTCTTTGTGATCTGTTGGAGGGGTAAGGCAAAATGGTTTAAGACAGCAAGAGAGTGTTCTATGTTATTTACAGTAGCAGCCAGTAAATTAGAGGTAGGAAATCCTTTGGCTATGTGTAGTGTTAACTGTGATATATCACCCAACAAGTCGCTTTTAGAAACGGTGGAATGAATGTAAGTCTCTTGTTGGGGATGGAAGGGTTGTGAGTTAGATCTAGACAGCAGTGAGGTTGTGAAATGTCAGATTCTGAGGTAAGGTGAGAATAAAGGATAGTAAATAGGTATAGTGACTGAGATAATAGAGTTAACCACTACAGTAATAGAGTTCAGAAAACCAGGTAGTGGGCTAGGAGCTTGGAGGAGTGTTGTGTAGTATTTACAATAGTATGGGACAGCTATTATTTACAATAATATTAGAGCAACAACCATATGACAGAATCTATGGAATCTAGATACCAAGGATAAGGAGTGTCGGACCTTCAGTAGTGTGCTAATGGAACACAGGTGAAGTGAAGAACATTAAATTAATAATACACTATGACTGAGAGAACAGGGGAAATCTGTCACTTGATACAATATGCTCAGCCAAATGAAGAAGACTAAACAGAAGGAAGAGGAATACCAAAATATTATTCTATAGAAGATGTAAGAATAAGGTAGAAATGATGATGCAGATATGTAGTATCTTGCAGGTTCCTTGTAATAGCAAAGTGAAATTTGTCTGTCTCCACTGTTAGGATGCCCCCTCTTTGGGACCAACTCTGGTCTTTTCACAGTTTCAATTTTCTTTGTCACATTTGTGCGCATTTTAAAAAAAGAAAAGAAAAGAAAAAAGAAAAAGAAAGCAGATGGTAGAATAGATAAAATTGGAACAAAAGCAAGAAGGAATAAAACAAGAAATAAGGAAAGAGATAAAAAGCGTTAAGACATAAAAATTAAAATATAAAAAATTTCTTTGGAAAAATCAAACAAACACACACATGCTTACACACCAGGGGAAACAAAGAAAAAAGAAAAATAAGCAAAAACAGGAAAAAAAGTATAAATATATAACTGAAAAATATAGAAAGGAAAAAAATCCCTCTTGCTGGTTTTAAACTGGCCAGACTGGTTTTTCTGCTCCTGCCGGGTGCAGCAGACTGAAGGGCAGGTTCACAGATGTGCTGTCTGGGTGCCCGGGGCTCCCGGTCTCCGTCCACAAGCACACCCCCTCTGAGTTTATCAAGCAGTCTTGTGGTTTCCAGGGTGCGCAGGCTCTTGGTTTATCTGAGCCTTGTGTTTCCTCTGGCTGTCCAGGTATATTGCACCCTCTCAAGGACTCCCGCTGTGCGCACGACCTCACCAGGCCGAGGATTTTAATTAAAAAGTAGAGAAAAGGAAAAATACTGAAAGTCATTGCTATCCATGCACAGGAATATTTTTCAGCTACGAACAGGCACAAAGTCCTGATATATGCTACAACATGGATGAACTTCCAAAATATACTAAGGAAAAGAAGCCAGACACAAATGATCATACATCGTACAATTAAATGTACATGAAATGCCCCAAATAGATAAATTCGGAGAGATAGAATGCATATTCATGGTTGCTAAGGTATGGGATAGTGACTGCTAATGGAGCCTATGGTTGCACAGCATTGTGAATGTGCTAAATGCCACAGAACTGTATCCAAAAAATTGATAACTTTATGTTATGAGACCTTTACCTTAATAAACAAAGTCATTGGAGGCCTCAAACTATGGTTTATGACTTGGTTTCTGACCAATTGGAGATCAGTAATTTTACATGTAGTCCTGAGGAGGGCAGGGCAGTCGCACCATCTTTAGCTAAGCAGTGAGATATGCACTCCCATTTGTCTACGTGGAATGAAAAGCAGGGTAGCCCAGCCCTGCTGAGAATCACTTCACGGTGCCCACATGGTAGAACAATACATGCTTCCATCTGATTCTGGGTAAAATGAAATTGTAAGGAGGCAAGGTGCACTGCATTCCCTCAATTCCTGTGAAAGGATCAGTCCAAATGGTTGTGATTTTAAAGTGCAATTTCCTTTACAAAAAGTTCCTCTCTAGGTTATGGCTTCCTATGAGCCCTCCAGAAAATTCCAATGAAAATATACTGGAGACTCTATTCAGAAAGCTGAGAAAGCACAGGCCCATAACAACAATGCTCGTAGTGCATTGATGGATCCTATGAAATGTCTAAAACTACTGATATCCCCATGCTCTGAGGCTCAGAGATACCACCAAAAACTGGAAACAAGGTGCTGTGGTGAGGGAAAATTGGTTTATTTGCTTTTTGTTGATGTATAATTCACATAGAATGAACTGCACATACAAGGTCTGTCCATAAAAATTCCAGCCATTTTTAATACAATGAGAATGGTTTGTGAGGTATCAATGTAACCTGGAAGCCAAGGAGAATGGACTAGAGTCCACATACATGAACAATGACAACTTCACTGTACTAGTCAGTGGGGGCAGTAGATACTGTTCAGTGAACATATATACTGTGTGGCTGTTGCATTCAAAATGACTGAGTGAGTAGAACATGAATCTGCATCAAATTTCACATTAAGTTGAAACATTACTCTGTGGAAACTATTTGGATGATTCAGAAGGCCACAGCTATGGGCAACTAGTGATTGGCAGCTTCATCATGACAATGCACCTGCTCATGCATCACATCTTATGCAGAGTGTTTTGGCAAAACATCAAATCACCCAGGTGACTCAGCCCCCCTGTAGCCTAGATTTGGTGTCCTGTGACTTCTGACTTTTCCCAAGACTAAAATAACTGTTAAAAGGGAAGAGATTTCAGACCATCAATGAGATTCAGGAAAATGCAATGGGGAACTGATGGTGATGGTGACTGGGAGAACTGTGTGAGGTTCCAAGGTGCCTACTTTGAAGGGGACTGAGGTGTCATTGTCCTATGTACAGTGTTTCCTTATCTTGTATCTTCTTCAATTATGTCTCTATTTTTCATATTGAGTGGCTGGATAACTTCTGGACAGAATTTGTATTTCAAGTACAATTTGGTCAGTTTTTAATTTTTTTAAACTTTATTTATTTTTAGAGAGAGGGGAAGGGAGAGGCAAAGACAGGGAGAGAAACATTGATTGGTTGCCTCTTGTACATGCTCCAACTAGGGACCTAATCCAATAACCTAGGCATGTGCCCTGAGCAGAAATCGAAACTTTTGCTTTGGGAGACAATGCCAAACCAACTGATCCACACTGGTCAGGGCCAATTTCATCAATTTGGATACATATCTACACCATCACCACAGTCAAGATAATGCATATACCTGTCACTCCCCAAAGCGATGCCCCTATTGCCCATTGGTAATCCTTCCCTCTTGCCTCTCTCCACCATCCCCAGGCAACCACTGATCTGTCTTATCTCAATTCTGAGTACATCACATTTTCTAGAATTTTGTGTGAATGGAATCATAAAATAGAAACTGACTTTTTTGGTCTGGCTTTTTTCATTTAGCATAATGATTAAGATTCAGTCATGTCATGTGTACCAATTGTTTATTCCTTTTGAGTGCTGAGAATTATTCTATTCTATGGATTACGCCATGATGTATTTATCTATTCACCTGTTGATGGATGTCTTGGTTATTTCCAGTTTTTGTTGAATATAAATATAGCTGTTGTCAACATAAGTGACAAGTGTTTGTGTGGACATACTCTTTCTTTTCTCTTAGGTAAATGCCCAACACTAGAACACTTGGGTCATAAGGTGTATATTTAGCTTTTCAAGAAATTCCTGATCTGTCTTTTCAAAGGAGTTGTACAATATTACATTCCGCAATGATGTGATTTTTTAAATCTTCGGCTTTCTCTGGGGTTGACAGAGGTTCATGGTTTTTCACACATGTTCTGCAGCAAATTAGACATTGGGCTGGATCCAGAAATAACCTTCGTTCAATATTATTATGAAGCAAGTTTAGGAGGAGGGGCAAGTGGTGATGGGGAAACTGGATGTAGGGGACAAAGATTTGAAAATAAGAGAATGTCAGCAGGAGTCAAGCTGGTTCCTTTGAAGCAAAGACTGAGAACTGTGGGTGGCTGAGGGAGGGAGTTGACAGCCAAAAGTTCAGAGCCTTCACTGGCTGCCTGCTAGGGAAATTGAAACTCTGCAAAGAATAAATGAGCAGACTTTCTAGGCACTCACTTCTAGGCTATGTAACAGGTCTGTGTGACCATGTTATTGCCCTGGATCTGGGAACCCATTGCACTGGGGCAGCATACAGTTGGCATGTACCTCAGAATAATCCAGAAAAAGAAGGAAGTTGTGGTGTTAACCTGATTTCCACCTTTTGAGTGTTTGCTGTATTGTACAGCCCTTCTTCTCTTTTGTATTATCTCTTTAAAGGCTGATTGTGGAGAGGAAAAGTGAGGAGGAGGCTTAGATGATACCATACCTTCTCAGAGAAGTCTCCTGCTAGACTGAGGACTTTGTGTTTTTGTGACTCTCGGGACACTGCCATACCTGGAGGTAGGAGACTTCTGTTCTTAAGGATGGCTCTTCCAGACTATCTGGCTACTCCCTTCCTCAGACTTTCATGTCCCCATGTACAAGATGTGACTAAGAATAGGTGATCCAGGGATGACAACTTGAGCCCAGCTCTGGGGCCTTTCCCCTGTCCTTGAGTTGCAGACATTTTATATTAAATCTCTGTTCTTTGTATCTCAGATATTTATGCTAGCTGCATTTAATGGAGATTTTCCAGCCCTGATGAAATATAGTCTTCTTGGGCCATTCTTGGATTTAAAGTGATGGTAGAATAGGAGGAAGAGAAAGATCTGTTCCCTTTGTCAAGCATAGGTGCTGGATGTCTTTTTCCTCATGCAAAGAAGATCAGTGACAATAGCTAATCTTTACCAAGTGCTCCCTGTGGATCAGACATAGTCCTCAGGACTTTACACTTGGTGGCTCTTTTTAATCCTCACAACACCTAAGGGATAGATTCTATTTTTTATTGCTTCCATTTTACAAACAAGGACATGTCGGCACAGAAAGGGTAAAAAGTCTGTGTTACTTGTCCCATAACTAGTGAGTGGCAATGCTGTTAAAAAGAAAAACAATTTGTGCAAGGACCTCCTTTCCCAACAAGATGCAATTCAAGCATGCAAATTAGCCAGGGAAAGTGTGCTGCCCTTGAACCTCCATAATTTCTTAGAGCCAAGATAGAAATGACCCAAAACTAGTGCCATCCATCCTCAACTACACCAAATCCCAAACTCTGCAACTTTACTGCCCTCATGCCTCTGGGATCCTCTGTGTTCTTATGGAATCCCTTGATGCTTAAGCCAAGAGAAGATGAGTCCTATCTTTCCTGGAAGACCCATTCTGTCCGTATTTTTCCATTAAGGTAGTAATTCACTTGTTCTAGAATTTCTCTGTGGTAGACATTACCTAGGTTTCAGGCCTCACAAAGGGACACAGGGAAAGGAGCAGAGCCATCCTGGAGTGATTCGGGCTGAGAGGAAAGGACAGAATCCTTTTCCCATAGATCAGGGCTTCTAGGATAGCCTAGGACAGGAATCAGGGGTCTGATTCAGCTTCTCCCCTCCCCTCCCTTTGTTTTCTCCACTTCATTTTCATTTTCATCTCCGACAGCTGCTTCTCAGCCACTTCCCAGGAGCGTCTGACTCATGATCCCTGTCTAATTGGAGAAAAATGTGGGAGTGCCTGGTGATGATTATGGACCATGGGCATGGCCTCTGTCCAAATGGGCCCCCGCCGTACTAAATAAATAAACATGGCTGTGTCTGGAAACCAGACATAGAGCTCTCAGGAGAACCTCGTTAACTAGTCATCAGAAGACTCATTATACCTGGACATTGGCAGGAAACAGTCCTTATAATACTTGTGATGGGTGCTTTCTGACCTCGGGGCCCAGCTAATGTTCAAACCTTGGAGAGAAAAAGAGGATCACTACTGGATTCTTAGGAAATGACTCTTGAAGGCCAGGATTCTTTACCTTTTCTGTGTTATGGTGCCCTTGGCTTTCTGGTGAAACTTAGGGACCTTTGTAAAAAAAAAACAAAACAGTTTTTAAATGCACAAAATAAAATAGTGGGATCAAAAAGATACCAGTTAGATCAAAATAGTTATAATAGCAAAACAAATTTGTCATTTTTATTTAAGTACTTTTTAACATATTAAATAAGATCTAGCAGTAGGTCTCATAATTAGTGCAATTTCAAGGTGGTGATATTTGGAGACCCTGGCTGTGACTGTAATGTGAAATATCTGTGATTTCTCTTTGTTACAAAGCCACATGTTCTGTAAATATTACTGTGGTTTGTCACCAATGTTCATAATTGAAGGAAATGCTAAATTTCATTTAGAGGTTAGTGAAAATAATGTTATGATTTTCTTCTCCATTTGAATTATAGATTCTCTGAATTCTATCCATGAACCCTAGGTTAAGAGCCCCCTGCTAAGGCAGGACTGAAACCTATGTAATTGGTTGGGATTTTCCCCCCAATTTCTCAGTTTAGTCAAGCTGTTGATCTTACAACTTTTTTTATACTGTACTTTCTTCTCACTGACAAAGCACAAACAAGGGACTTTGGTTACAGTCTTAGCTCCCCCACTTATGAGCTGTGTGACTTTGAGCGAGCTGCTGAAACTTTCTGATCATCAGTTTTCTCCTCTGTAAAATGGAAATAATAATAGTATCTACCTGCCAATTATTTTCAGGAATTTTGTGAGCTGTTTGACATCATGTTGGCAGCTTGAAATCAACCACAATGAGAGTATTTACAGCAGAAATCATTAAGTGCTGCAACAGAGCTTTGACTCAGTTTTTTTCCACCCTGGAGAGTTGTTTGTTAAACATTTATTAGCACAGCACTGGGAGAGGGGTTTGGGAGGCTGCTCTTACCACAATGATGGTGGGAAAACCTATACTGTATCTGGGGAAAATGTGAAATACCAAATGGGGCTCAGGGGAGAAAACAAAATGTTCCTTGTGGTCCAAGTTAAATTCATTTTCAGTCTATTGGTTCTTCCATCTATATAGTTTCACATCATGAACAGAACAGGTTTTTCTTGATTAATGGTCCTTGATAATTCCATTTCAGCAATTTTGCAAAGGGATCTGTTTTAAATAAGGGGAAAAATCTCTATTCTTTTTATCTGCAGAGTACAATATTTTTAATTTGAAATCCAGTATTTTATGTACTGGTAAGTTACTTTTTTCTATGTCAAGTTTTATCTATAAGGTTTCAGTACATTCTTTCAGGAGAGTGTTGCAAAGGCACAAGGCAGAAAAGTGAGTTTAGTGATTATGCAGCCCTGTTAACATTACTTGAGTCCAAATGTTGACTTCAACAATGTTTTCAGAGGCAATTCCTAAGTGGATGTTTATATCTACAAATGGAAGCATTCAGTAGCTAGGCTTGCACAGCCCATGAGGGGGATTCGATCCTGGGTGGTGGTTTACTCACCCACTGGCATTTGATTGCATGAGCTATTTTCAAATGCTTCTCTGCTAACTAGTCACCATCTACAAGCCACTTGTGTATGCTGTTCTCCACCTTTTAAGTATGCTGGCCCATGATGGAGAAAGGAAATACAATGGGATGGAAAACAAGAACTTACAACTATGGAGAAGTGGAATGTGACAGAGAAGGGAGCTCCATTTTTCCTGGCTTGCACTGGACAATCTCTTTTGTAGGGATGCTGTGAGGTGCTCCAAAAGGCAGATGTGCTGCAAAATTCCCTCTGGCCTTGAGGAATTCCACTGAGATGTCAGGTGGTCTGCTGAGATATCAGGCTGACACCCATCCAGTGCAGTTTATTTTGGATTGTATTGGTTTTTATGATATGGTACAATCAGTTTGCTGCTCCCCTTACTGGGTTGTCAGCATTATTGTGGTCCATACACCAGTTCATGTCTCTGACTTTGCCTCTTGTTAAAACCCCATTCTATTGTATAATGTCTTTGGCTGGCTGTTTGGAAGCAGGTAGACAAGCCAACCACACCATCTCATGTAGCTATTAATGTTGTGAGTAACCAAAGATGACAAGGAGTTAGGGATGAGGACCATGGGTGCCAAGATGGGATCTTATTTCTGGAAACAAAAGTAGTAAAAATGAACAACCTAAAATGATGTGTACCAATTAACTAGTCTGGGCTCATCCTTTTCTCTGCTACGGTATGGTTCATGCACTTCTGATAAAGTAGCCAGCTGAACTGCCTCTCCACAGAAGATGGCCTCTTAGAAGCACATTCTAAAATGTCTTGTTTAAAATATATGATGAGGTCTGTCTAGAAAAAGTCCAGCCATTGTTAATATATTGAGAATAGTTTGTGCAATATCGATGTAACCTGGCAACCAAGGATAATGTATTGGAATGCACATGCGTGAACAATGACGACCTCACTGTACTAGTTAGTCAGTGGGGGCAGTAGACGCCGTTGAGTGAGCATATGCACTGGGTGGTTGTTGCATTCAAAATGACTGAGCGAATAGAGCAACAAATCTGCGTTAAGATTTGGATTTGGATTTGGATTTGGCCTTCAACATAGCCAGAGAAACTTTAAGCCTAGGTCACCATGAGGAGCAGAGGAGAAGTGTACAAGTTGTACCAGAGGCTGCTTAGAGGGGCTGTCTGTCACTGTCTGGAAAGTTCTCATCACATACCACAATGTTCTGATCTCAAGATTGCCCTATCAACCTGCCCAACAATACCCTTTACTGCCAAGACCCATTTCCTTCTTTCCTGGGTCCCAGCAAGCCAGCTGTTGGTGTCAGGGCCCCCGGAGCAGAAAACACATAGGAGAGAAGCAAGCACTCTGCCAGTGAATTGAATCCACTTTATTTAACTGGTCTGTTTGCTTTCTAAATCACACTCTTTTTAGTTAAATGAGGGAATCAAAGTTTAATGATTGAAACCATATAATATAGAACTATACTAAAAATCAAGGGTTTAAAAGTGCCCCACACAATGTTCTAAAGCTAAAATGGTGTTAGTGTCATGATACAAATTTTCATGGAAGGAAACAATCAGTCATTAGGAAGAAAAAAGTTCATGTGTCAGCAAATCAACAGTACTGGGAGACCAGATAGGTACTTTTAACTGCAGAAGATAATATGGGGGTCCTTATACTACAGACCTGATATCAGAACACATCAAAACAATCATGAGTACGAGAGGGAAGCTTTCAGTTCTCTCCACAGTTTCATCATTAATTGGGCAGCTGCATGTGAAACTCTCCCCAGTCCTCCTTACAATGTACCTTTCCCCAGCACTCTTTTCCAGGCTTCCAGTGCTCCCACAGATCCACTTCTCCAGCTCCATCTTCAGGCTCTTCCTTTCATGGGTCCCTCTGGGTGAACTCCCTCTCTTGGCCAACTCCCTGCCAGTCTACAATCATTTTCTGTTTCTCTGGCCAGTCCTTCCCCTGGTTCAGCTGGACATCTTGTGGACCATTACAGCTCAACCCAGTGGATGCCACCTGAAGTAATGAGCTTAGTCTCAAGTCTGCATGGAGTTGTGACAACTTCCCCCATTAATTTGATTCCACAACTGTTTCATTCTCTCTCCCTCTTTCAAAAATAGGGTTATGAGTTTGCTTTTAATTAAAGTAAATACTATTAACTTTATTCCAGTGTCAACATTCCTTTAGCTCCCTGATGTGTATAAACCCATATGTGGAATTTTTGAGATGTTCAGTTCATGGTCCCTATATTCTAGTTACCGTGGGTCATCATTTCACCTGTTCTACCTATTGAAGGATCTTGATAAATTATCTGAGATGTCTTTTTTTCACTGTCCACTCAGTTGCATCCATTTGACTTCTCTTGCACAGTATTTCTCAGATTCTTCCCTTCAGTGTAAGCATCATATGCTTCCTGTTTTGGAAATGCAGCAATTGATGTTCAGCCATCACTGCAAGGCTGTGAGTCAAGAGCAATTCAGAATAAGCCCACCCTGGCCATTTGTGAATTTGTTATGGAGGCACAGCTTCCCCCTTCCCATGTTACCCAGGAACACTGTTTTAAAGACAGAAGATTGAGTCAGGAAAAGAGGCGTGAGGCAGGGCAGAGAGGAAGAAACCCCATTCCAATAACAAAGAAGCAGTAAGTTTAAAGCTCATTATACCAAGAGGAAGACTCCAGACCTTCCGAAGAGGCAACAGCATCTGAGAGAAGCAGTCGAGATGCACAAGTTAGGAATGAAAATCTGTAGGGCGTGTCACCCAAAAGAGAGAAAAAGGTGAAAAGACACTACACCCCTGGAGTCACTGGCTAGTTAGGAGACATCCCACAGAGGAAGGCTCTTCAGAGAATAACATTAGGCTTTGTGAAAGAGAATGATCTTTAGCCTGCTGATGATGCCATTTGGCTAGACTTGAAAACCCTGATGGATGAAAGGATTGTGAGAGGGATGCTGAATAATGGCAGCCAGGACACTGAGGAAGAGAGAGCATTTGCTGACAAGACCATGAACCTTTGTCATAGATCCTTAAGGAATCAGAGAACTGCAAAAAAGAACCACAAACCCCAGATGTGCATGTACTTCCAATTTTCCAGAAAATATTTCCTTAAACTATTTTCCTTAAACTGTAGCATGGAATTAGGATACAAAGAGATCTTGCCAAGCTCCAAATATCTTATCTATCTATAGTTTTTTTATGTGACTCCCTGGAAAAAATGTAGAACATGCTATGAGGGAACTAGTGGGTAAATTAGTGCTCAGAAAAGGAAGTCAGTAAAAAGTGGGACTAAAACAGAATGAGAAAGAGCAGAGGCCCCTTGAAGCTGCCATGGGTTCACCAAGAACAGCTTGTGGTATGAGAACAGCTTCCTTTTCTGTTGGAAGAGCTCATTGGGCAGGTACTTTGAGAGTTGGAAAATGTTTTTATGGGAAGCAAAAACCCATTCTGTGAGGCATTGTAGAATGTAGACATTCTACAATGTCTAACTTGCCATGCCCAGGAGAAGCTCAGCAGATAAACTTTCTCATAAAAAGCAATTTATTAAATGAATATGAAATGAATTTTATAAACCACCAAAGGCTTTTTAACCACTTTGAAAGGTAACCATTATTGAAACAATAACTTTGGATGCACAAAGTTTTATATAGCTTATAGGACTTTACGTGAACTTCACTGTAATAAAAAATGAAAAGGTTGTCTCTTAGTAAAATAGAACCAGAAGCATAGAATCATGGAGCAGACTGAAAGCTGTAAGAGAAGAGGCAGGAGTTGGGAACTGATTGAAAGAAGGTGAAGGGATTAGTCGAAGAACATACCCGAAGCACCCATGGACATGGACATGGACAATCATGTGGGGACTGATTATGGAAGTGGGGTGTGGGCTGGGTGGAGGGGGGCAAAGGGAGAAAAAGTAGAATGACTGTAATAGCATAAACAGTGAAATATTTTTAAAATTAAAACTTTCTCATAACTTCTGCAACTCTCTTGTACTTGCTTTGTATGAGCAAAAAGAGGAAGGATGAATCAGTATGACACAAGCTCTTGATTGTATAAATAAATGAATGGCTGATTTTATGAATGAACCAGAAAATCTTGGCAAAGTGTTTATTTGAAGTGTTTCTGAGTTCCTAATTAACTCGATGCACAGTTGAGGAATGGTAATGGATAACACTCCATGGAAGAACCTCGATCTCTGGAGGTCTGTGATGTGTTCTAATAACATACCTGTCAAGCTCTAGCTGTTTGACTCCTTAAACTCCAGAAATATATGTTTGTATTTGATCCCCAAATGGAGTTAAATATTTATTCTTGAATGAGTTAGAGCAAGAAAGACTAATGAAGTTGTGGAGGTGGTACTAATTTGGAATTCAAAGAAATTGGTCCAGAAGAAATAAATGAAGTGGACAAAGTTAACAGTTCAGGTGAACAGAGCTGGTTGGAGCTCCTGAGCAGGATGAAATAAGCCTGAAGTAGGACTCTGGTTGTTTTTCTGGAACTTCCTCTGCCTGATGATCTAGCACACTGCACATGCAGCCTCCACAGTTTTAAGACCCAGCCAATGGCATAGTTTTTGTTTTTTTTCTGACTAGGGAAGACAGATTTGATGAATAAAAGATGTCTAATTTGCTCCAATATTAACATTTGGGCTTATAAGGTAAAGTAGTAACAGCTATGAGTCAAGTGACTTAATCAAAGATCTACTTGGGATTTGACAGGTTTTTCTTTTCTCATTGTTTATCACAGCAGTAGAGACCTGTGCTTGATAAATAGGTGAACTCAGCATAGGGCTGGCCATAGAAATGGACTCTATAGTTTGAGCTGTGGAAATCTGCTCTTGCTATCAACCAGAGTAGCTTACCACACCTATTCATGTCACTTTTCCTGCTCACCTGTTTTAGAAGCATAAGCTGGCTGTCTGCTCAACATTGATCTTACTTGATTAGTCTTTAATGCCTGTTTGTATGCATTTTGTTGACTGTTTCCTCAAAGGTAAATGTCTAGGAACCATTTCTGAAATGAACAATTTCCCCACTGCTTTTGGAAACCAGAAACATTGTTGCCAAGTCTCAATACATATCTTGAAAATTAGAGTGTTTTCTCCAAAGCTGATGGTAGAAGCCTTGACTATTTTCTTTCATTTGTGATAATACCTAAAGTATTTGCAAAGCATTTCCAATAATAGATATAATTTAAATCATCCTAAGTACTGAAAGCACATTTTTCTCCCATCAAATGAGATTGCACATGGTGTCTCTAAGTGCAACTAACTATGGTTTTCCCCTATTATTTGAAATCGATTTAAAGAGTGGAATGAACTAAAGAAGACAACCAGAACATGAACTCTTTACAAATCTTTTCTTGGCTAATAATTTTCTTCATTATTTTTTTTGAATGGCTGTCTGTTTCTTCTTTTAACTCACTGCTCCTTTTGGCTGCCTGTTAAGCTCCCCCTAATCCACCTTCCTAGGTAGTTTTCTAATTGGACCCACCAACAGTATAGTTGGAGACACGAGGCTGGACTGTGGATACAGGCCTAAGGGACACCTCCTTGCAATGCTTAGTGACAACTGCCCATATTTCTCTCCTAGCTTTGGCATTGTCTCCGCCCCACCTCACTTTCTTTTTAGAGCACTTTGGGCTGTGAGGCTAAGGACGAATTTTTGAGTACTGCCCTAACTAATAATCCAGGGTTCTTATCTACCACATTACCTTGCTTAGTATCTGGGGGGTCATGAGTCTTTTGTTTAGTGTCAAAGGACAGCACCCCAAACTCCACCCAGTCTCACTAAGAATCTGGAGTCAGTCTAGGTTCTCTCCAGCGGCCACTGAAAGGATCTCTGTCTGCTCTGGCTGGTGAGTCATAATAGGTGGATGACCAGAAAGGAAAGTCAACACAGAGGTGGTGCCAGCTGGCAAGCTGCATAAGGTCTTCCAAGCCAAACTCTTTAGTATATTGAAAGAAAGTGAAACCCAGGGAGGTGAAGTGACTGGCTCTTCAACCGTGGCTGGGAGAGGCTGCAAACTCAATGTTGCCGACACTTCTTTGAAGAAAGGCAGGGTCACCAGACAACCTGGGAGGCTGCCTCAGGAATTTATTAAGCTTCTTCTGTCGAGTTCTTTTCAGAATGTGGTCCTGAGGAAATATTAGATCAAGTGTTGTTCCTTGTGATCCTGGAGAAGTCTCTGCCTCCATTTCCCTATCTGTACAAGAAGGGGGTTACCTTATAATCTCTAGTTTTCCTTTCAGGATTCTAACCAAGTTTTATTATACAGGAGGAGGACAAAAAAGGACTGCTTTCATTCAGCTCAGTTTCTGGCTCCATTTCCTACACTGCAGACAGGGGTGGTCCTCCCCTTGCACCTCTGTCCCAGCGACTTTCAGGTTCAAACTCTCATCTGACCCTCACACAATACAAGTGAGTTAAAAGAAAAGCAAAGAGGATCAACTCCATTTCGCAGGTGAGGAACCTGAGACTCAAAGAGGTCAAGTGACTTGTTTAAGATGGAAGTGGAAACCAAGTCTCCCAAGCTCCCATGCTCCACCCACTCTTTCTCCTACACCACCAGCTAAAAGTGCTTTGCGAACCTGTACTTGCTTGCTTCAGCCTACTGTTATGGCTGGCATCTGGGCCCAAGTGGCACATGTTTACAAACTATTTCTACACTGTGAAGTTTTTACTGCTGAAATTGCTGAATAACCAAAACATTTGTAATGTTTTCCTCCTCCCTAGCCTAGCATTTTGTTACTCTTGTATGGTAAGTCCAGAAATAACATTGTTTAAAAAAATCACCTTGCTTGTGTGTGTGACATCAGGGCCATAGACAAGTGTGGGCAGAGACCAGGAAAGAGGATATAAACTTTATTTTCCTCCAAAATCTGAAAAAAATTTGCTTCATCCATACTCTAAAAAGAACATCTTTCTAAAACTCCAGTTTAGATTAAGGAGTGGTAACAATTTGGGCTTTATAAAAAATCTTAATTAGGATATAATTCACATACCATACAGTCATACAGTTCATTATTGGAAAGTGTTCAATTGAATGTGTTTAGTGTATTCACAGAGATATAGAACCATCACCACAATCAATTCCAGAACATTTTCATCACCCTCAAAAGAAACCTTGTATTTATTAGTAGTCACTCCACATTCTCTCCCTCCTACCAGCCCTAGGCAACTACAAGTCTACTTTCTGTCTCTATAGATGTATCTATTCTGGACATTTCTTATAAGTGGAACTTAACACATGTGGCTTTTTTTTTTGCCTGGCAGTTTTCACTTAGCATAATGATTTCAAGGTTCATCTATCTTATAGCATGGGTCAACACTTCACTCCTTTTTAAAAAATATATTTTATTTTATTTATTTTTAGAGAGAGGGGAAAGAAGGGAGAAAGAGAAGGAGAGAAACATCAATGCGTGGTTGCCTCTCATGTGCCCCTCACCGAGGACTTGACCCACAACCCAGTCATGTTCGACTGAGGAGCAAACTGGTGACCCTTTGGTTTGTGGGTCGGCACTCAATCCACTTAGCCACACCAGCTGGGACAACACTTTACTCCTTTTTATGGCTATGTTGTATTAAGATATCAAATTTGCTTATTCATTCACCAGCTGATGGACATTTAGGCTGTTTCCACCTATTATGAATAATGCTGCTATGAACATGCATGCACAAGTATCTGCATAATGTTTTTCAATTCTTTTGGATATATACCCAGGAGTGCAACTGCTAGATCATATAGTTACTCTACTTTTAACATGTTCGGGAACCACCAAACTGTTTTCCAAAGTGGTTGTACCATTTTACATTCCCATCCACCAGCAATATATGAGGATTCCAATTTCTCCACATTACTTAGAGCTTTTTAAAGTCAACTTTTAAAAACTAAAACTTTAAGATATTGATATCTTTATTAGCACAAGGCTATAATTATATGCCTTGCAGCTCTTGCATACTGCCAAAACAGTTCTTTCAAATGCACAAAGTACTATGCATTCGTAAGGGCACATGGGCTCTTTAACACACCATGCCTTCAAAGCTCTAGGCTGAGGGACTTTTTCAGAGGCTTTTAGTCCAGCCTCCCATTCAAGCTTGACACCACTCTCAGATCCACTCAGAAGATTGTTCTTGATCCCCTACTCAGTACCATGAACTCTGTGGAGCTACAGACAGACATAAGGCCTGCTTTCTTCTGTTGCAGAGCTCAAAGTTAATAGTCTAGAGGGGGAGCCACATGTTAGATAAGTACTTTTTGCCAAGGGTGATGGGAACACAAAGGGAGTTCTTCAGAGGTATCTTGTATGAAGGCTGGAGAGATCCAGTAAAATGCTCTATGTAAATTGCTAAACCAAGTACCTGGCTCGTAGTGAGTACCCAGTGGTAACTGTTATATTTCTCTATAGAATTTTGCATTTTACACATGAAGAAACTGAGTCTTCAAGCTTAAGCAGCTTTCCCAGAGCCCCATAACTCATAACTGAGAAGCTAGCCTTCCTGCTTCAGGACCAGTCATTGGGCTCCAAAGCCCTAACTCTGCCGATATGTAGAACCCAGCCTTCTAAATCCTTGACCTGCCTGTTTTAGCCTGGGCTCTTACCTGCCTCGACCAGGTCTGGCTCCTGTTGGGCCAGGGCATCTATTTGACTCATGCCCAACATAACACCCAGATTGTTAGTGCCAGATAGTAATTAGTAACAGTTAACCAGTCTCTTTAGGTGCAGAGTAAACTGTGATTAGAACCCAAAGTGTCCATGACTGATGGCAGTGAGTTGATGGATCTATTTCTCATGCAGTGTTCTCTGCCTCTTAATAGCCCAACACAACACTTCTTCCACTGCCCTTGCTGAAAGTGTGGAGGTAGGAGTGGCCTTATAGCCTCCTGGTGTGTATGCAGCCAGCCAACAAGACATCAAGCCATGTGAATCTTCATTGGAGGTCCTTCTTTCCCATTTCCCCATGGCCCTGAAAACATAGGTGTGTCTACAAAATTTGTAAAGCATTTGCCATGAGAAAGAGACTGTGTCAGGTACTCCAGTTTAGAGTAGCCTGGGATAGGATGATCTCTGGCTTCAGGCAAGTGTGGTGGTCAGACTAATTAGTCTAGAAATAGGTGTTCTTTAATTACTGAGAGCCAAAGACTGCCATAGGCTTGGAATGCTCCAGTCATCCTAACAAGAGATGAACCTTCACCATGGAAGAGCAAGTAAGCTCAGAGTAACCAGAGAGCACACGCTGCTGTGGACACAAGCCAGTCCTCACTGGCATCTGCACTTTTTCTGTACAAATATTTTTATCCCCAGTGTATTAGTCTGTTATGGCTGATATAACAAACTTCCACAGACTGTATGGCTTCAAAACACACTATTTTCTCACAGTTCTGGAAGGTAGAAGTCTGAGATAAAGGTGTTAGTAAGACTACACTCCCTCTCAAGGCACCACAGAAGGATTTGTTCCAGGTCTTTCTTCTAGTGCTTGGTAGTTCCTTGGCTTCTAACAACATAACTCCAGTCGTCACATGGCATTCTCTCTATGTATGTGCCTATGTCCAAATTTCCTCTTTTAATAAGAAACCAGTTATACCAAATTAGGGACCCACCGTACTCCAGAATGACCTCATCTTAACTAATAATATTTTCAGTGACCCTAGTTTCAAATACAGTCACATTCTGAAATATTGGAGGTTAGGACTTTAGCATATAAATGAGGAGATGCAATATGATTTATAACAGCATTGTACATGTTTGAAGACAGACTTAAATGATTTTGCGATCAACATTACTTATGCCCAACTAGATAGATCCCATTCTTCAGCAAGCCCATTCAAAATCTGGAGGTCTTTTGGCTTTTTCTTTGTTTGGGGGGTAAATTTTACCCTTGAAAACGAAGTCTATTCTGACCAATAATATGCCTAACAGTTGAGATTCTTGGGCTGGGACATCATGGCTCCTTGCCCTCACCTCATCCAAGGAGCACAGAGGAAGAAGTAGTTAGGATAAGGGACACACTGAGGTATGTCATCTGCAGCTTAGAAGTAAGGCAGTCCAAGAAGCTCAGAGAGTCCCAAAGAAGTTGGATCCCAGGAGGAACATACCAAGGCACATCATAGTTACATTAGCCAAGATTAAAATGAAGGAGCGAATTCTAGAAGCAGCAAGAGATAAGGGGACAGTTACCTACAAAGGAGTTCCCATCAGACTGTCAGCTGATTTCTCAAAAGAGACCTTACAGGCAAGAAGGGGCTGGAAAGAAGTATTCCAAGTCATGAAACACAAGGACCTACATCCAAGA
>PVKM010028462.1:0-18267 GCA_004027735.1 Carollia perspicillata
AATTTCTACAAATTACCTACAGCAAACATTCTATTTAATGGTGAGGAACTATACAAGTTCATGTTACGATTAGGGACAAGGCAAGTATGTCCTCATTTTAATCTTATTCGACATTATAGTGGAAGTGTGAGCTAGAGTAATGAGACAAGAAAAGGGAATAAAAGTTTACAGATTTAAAAGAAGACTGTCTACAAATGACAGAATTGATTATGGTGGAAAACCTAAAATCAACAACAAAAACTCTCTTAGAACTAATAGCTGAGTATAATTCAGTCCCAGGATACAATATTCAGATATGAAAATACAAAAGAAAAATTAGAAGTTGAAATTTAAAAAAATCAATATTTATAATAGCATCCCCAAATGAAATACCTGGTTATAAATTAATAAAATATTTCTAAGACATATATACAGAAAACTACAAAGCAAATCAAATATTATCTGAATATGCATAAACATGTTTTATGTTAATGGGTATTGGAACACCTAACATTGTTATGATATCACTTCCCAATTTGATCTATAGATTCAATGAAATTTCGATCAAAATCTCACTAAGCTATTCTGTGGATATGAAGAACTAATTTTAAAGTTTATATGGAAAGACAATGACCACTGAAGAAGAACTAGGTTAAAAACACAGACTTCCTAATTTCAGGACTTACAAAAAACCAACAGTAATTAAACTGTATAGTATAGACAAAAGAATAGACACAAAATTTAACTGAACAGACAAGTAAACCTGAAACTAAAGCTACACCAATAGTATCAACTGCTCTTTGACAAAGAGGAAAAATCAGTTTAATGGAGAAAGGACACAGATATAGATATTAAATCTTTTATAAAAATTAACTTAAAATAGAACATAGACCTAAATATAACATTCAAAACTATAACAGTTCCTGAAAGAAATACAAGAAAAATGCACGACAATGGGTTTAGCGATGAATTATACATATAACACAAGTAGCATAATTTGTGAATAAAGCAATGGTAAGTTTGGACTTAATTAAAATAATGTTAAAAAACTTCTGCTCTGTGAAACACTCTGATAGGAGAATAAAAAGACAGTCTTATATAGAAAGAACATATTTTCACAGTGCATATATAATGAAGGGTTTGTGTAAAATATATAAAGACAAGTTAATAATAATAAAATAAATAACTCGATTTAAATGTACATGTCCAAAATGAATCACAGTTGATCATGATGTATGATTTAATGAATTGTTGTATCAAATTGTTAACATTTTGTTGAAGATTTTATCATCTACTTTCATCAAGGATATTGGCCTATATATTTTTTCTTTGTAATGTCTTTATCTGGTTTTTGAATTAGAAAATGCAGGCCTTGTAAAAAGACTATGGAAGTCTCCCTTCCTCTTGAAATGTCTGGAATAGTTTGAGAAGGATAGGAGATAGTTCTTCTTTCAATGTTTGGTAAAATTCACTTGTAAAATCATTCAGTCCAGGACTTCTGTTTGCTGAGAAATTTTTTACTACTGTTTTAATTTCATCAGAGGATATTGGTTTATTCAGACATTCTGGTTTTTCCTGAATTAATTTGGGAAGATTGTGTGTTTTCAAAAATGTATACATTTTGTCCAGGTTATACAATTTCTTGGAATATAATTGTTCATTGCATTTTCTTACAATCCTTTCTATTTTCTGTGATGTCAGTTGTTACTGCTCCTTTTTCATGTCTAATTTTATTTATTTGAGTCCTTTCTCTTTTTATTTAATGAGTCTGGTTAAAGGTTTATCAATCTTGTTATGCTTTCAAAAAAATCCAGCTGTTGGTTTTATTGATCTTTTATAATTTATAAAAATGTGTATGTCATTTACTTCCAATCTGATCTTTATTATCTCTTTCCTTCTACTTACTCTGGGCTTTGTTTGTTTGTTGTTGTTGTTGTTGTTGTTGTTGGTTTCCTAGTTCTTTTGATGTAGGGTTAGACTTTTATTTGAGATTTTTCTTGCTTCTTGAAGTAGGCCTTTAACATTATGAACTTCCCTCTCAGGACTATTTTTGCTCTGTTCTATAGACTTTTGGTTGAGGTATGTTTATTTTCATTTGTTTCCAGGCAAGTTTGACTTATTCCTTGATTTCATTGTTAACTTATTAATTGCTTAATAACATGTTGTTTAGTCTCTATGTATTTGAATGTTTTACAGTTTTTTTAAATTGTAGTTGATTTTTAGTTTTATGCCATTGTGATTCAAGAAGATGCTTGATATGATTTTAATCTTCTTGAACTTCTTAACTTATTTTGCATCCAAACATGTGGTTTATCTTTGAGAATTTTCCATGTGCACTTGGGAAGAATGTATATTCTGCTAATGGAAAAATGTTTTATAAATATCAATTAAATTCATCCAATTCAGTGCATCATTTAAGGTTGCTGTTTCCTTCTTTATTTTTTTGTCCAGAATATCTATTTATTGATGTCAATGGGGCATTAAAATTTCCCACTATGATTGTATTGCTGTCAATTTATCTGTTAGAATCCACCAAGATATTTTATGTATATATATGTAGATGCTCCTATGTTGGGAGCATATCTGATTACAAGGGTGATGTCCTCTTGTTGAATCAATCTCTTCAGTATTATGTAGTGACTTTCTTTGCCTCTTGTTCTTTGTTTTGCAGTCTATTTTGTCTGATCTAAATATTGCTATCCCAGCTTTTTTTTTATGTTCCCATTTACATGAAATGTTTTTCCCCTTCCCTTCACTTTCTGTCTGTGTGTATCTTTTGTTCTGAAGAGGTGGATCTCTTGTAGACAAGTGGTCATATCTTTTGTTCTGAGGACATGGGTCCCCTGTAGACAGGTGGTCATGTTTTCTTGTCTATTCAGCTATTATATGTCTTTTGATGGGAACATTTAATCCATTTACATTTAAGGTTATTATTGATAGGCACTTATTTACTATGACTTTGTTTTTATACCTAATTCCTCTCTCTATTACTTTTGTTTTCTTATTCTTAAGGCAGACCCTTTAACCTTTCTTGCAACACTGGTTTGGTGGTAACTACTTTTGCTTTTTTTGTTCTTTTGTTTTTTGTCTGGGAAGCTCGCTATTTCATCTTCAATTTTATTTATTATTATTATTATTATTATTATTATTATTATCATCATCATCAATCCTCACCCAAGGATATTTTTATTGATTTGAGAGAGAGAGAGATTAATATGGGAATCAAACCAACAACCTGGGTATGTGATCTGATTGAGAATCACACCTGAAACCTTCTGGTGTATGGCACGATGAGCCAATAACTCAGCAACTTGGCCAAAGTATTGGCTTAATTTTAAAGACCACATTGCCAGAGAGAGTAGTTTGGATTGTAGATTCTTGCTTTTTATCATCTTGAATAATTTATGCCAATCTTTTCTGGACTGAAGTGTTTCTGTTGTGGAATCAGCTGACAGTCTTATTATTACCATAAACAGTCAGAGCACTCCAAGGAGTCTCCTCGATTGATGAAAATGACTCAGGGGAGGTTTTTATGCTGAATGCATCAAGAGCCAGAAAATTAATGAATGGGGCCGAGGCACACCAGAAGCTAGAAAGATGATACAGCCCAAGTGAGCCAACATCATGGGATAGGAAACAAACCCCCTTCCTACCTGTATAAGAACTGTGTGCTTGAGCAAAAAGAAGGGATGGTTTTTGAAACAGGAGTCCACCATTCTCCCAGGCCACAGCACCTGAATGAACTTATTTCTTTTTATACCAGCATCCATCTTATAAGTTTGGCTTTTGTTGTGAGAGGTAGCAGAACCTGAGTTTAGGTTTCATCATGGGAGCTCCCTTATAGGTAATGGTCTGTCTTTTGGTGCTTTTAAGATTCTCTCTTTGTCTTTCACATTTTTCATTTTAATTATGAGGTACCTTTCTTTGGGCCTCTTTGAATTCATCTTGATTAGGTGTCTCTGTGCTTCCTGAACTTGAGTGACTTTTTCTTTGCCAGGCTAAAAGTTTTCAGCCATTATTTCTACAAACAGGTTCTCTATCCCTTGCTCACTTTCTTCTACTTCTGGTGTCCCTAATATACAAATGTTGTTAGACTTGATGTTGTCCCAGAGATACCTTAAACTTGACCCATTTTTTAAAAATGTTTTCAATTCTCTGCTACAGTTCTCACTGTTATCTTGTCCTCTAATTCATTTATTCAATCCTCTGCTCATCTAATCTATTGCTGATTCCTTCTAGTGTATTCTTTATTTCAGATATTATATTCTTCATTTATAACTGTTTTTAAATAATTTCTGTGTCTTTTTTAATGCTCATTGCTCTTTGTTTACATTCTTATTAAGCTCATCTATTCTTCCCCTAATGTTCTTGAACATCCTTATAACCATTATTTTAAACTCTGCATCTGGTATCTTGGTTCTTCCATTTCATTTAATTCTTGCTGGAGATTTCTTTCATTCTTTCCTTTGGGGTATAGTTATTTGTCTCCCCATTTTGTTTCTGTATATTAGGTATATTTGCTATCACTCCCAAACTTGTTATGATGGCTTTATAATATAGATGTCTTTTGGGCCTCAATGGTGCAATCTTCTAGATCACCTGAGCTCAGTGCTCCAGGAATGTTTCTTGTGGGTTATATAAACCTTTTTATTGTAGTTGTATATTGTATAACTTGCCTTGGTCTACCTGTCTCAAGCTATTGTTTGTGGCTGCATCTACTGGGCCTTGGTGTACATGGAAGAGACCAATCTGTGTTCATGGGTTGGTTTCCTCAAGCTTGGAGCTGGGGCAAATCTATTAGTGGTCTGAGCTCCCTGAAGTCTGCCCCCACTTGCTGGCTACTTTTCCTCCACCTGAGATTGTCTTCCTCCAAAGCCTTTGGAAAAAAATAATATAGGGTAAGCCCAGGCTATCTGAGACCCAAAGATCCTTCCCAGATCACTATCTTGGTAGAGCAGAATGACCACAGTTAGGCAGACAGGGCTAGTAGGTCGCTTACTTGAAGGCTATGTTGCCAGGCACTCAATGAGGGGAAAGTGGCCTCTACCCCAGCATCACACCACTCAGTCTCTGCTACTGTCCCCAGTCCTAGCTCCAAGAAGAGGAGCATACCCCAAGTTCATTTTGGGGATAGCCAGCTTCCCCCATTGCAAGCTTAGCAAGATGATCCTCCAGGGAGGATCATCCCTCCTGCTTGGAAGAAAACCTCAAAAAAGCCTCTTGGGGTGGTGCCAGCCAAGCCCACAGCAGGGGGAACAAATACTTTGCCCCAGTCCTAGACAAAAGCCTACAAAGAAGACTGTGCTCCACATGTCTCAACTCTAATGAGCTCTCCTTTTTCCCTACACTGCTAAACTCAGCAGGGGAGGTCCACTGGGACTTGTGAGGGCCATTCCAGACAGGTCCCATTGTGGGTGGTACTAGAAAGCCTGTAGGAGGTGACAGGCACTTCTTCCACTGACTGTGCAGTAATCTCCAAGGGGAGCATACACCAAAGGTCCCCTCTCTGAGCAGGCTTCACATTCCCATGCAAGACAGCTCAGCATGACAGGGTCCCCAGCTTTCAGAAAGGCAAGTCAAATAAATCTCCCATTGGGGGAATAGTACAAGCTGAACTCTCAGGGGAGATAGAAATGGCACCCCATGATGCAGCCACAAATCTCAGCACCTACTCATTAGATTCCAGGATAAAGGCCTCCCTGGAGATATGTTCCAAAAGTCCTAGCTCTGCATGGCACTCTGACCCTCTTGTGGGGCTAAACTAAGCAGGGTGGGGCCAGAGGAAGTAGCAAAGCAGTGCAAGTGATTCACCAAGTTTTGTGGAGTACTGGAAAGTGATCCCTTTTTTAAAGCTGCACAATTTAATTACTGTCAGAGTCATTTCCAAGACCTTCTCCAGAAAAAGAAAAAGTGTCCTTAAGGTCCCTGCTAGATTTAACCAGTAGACCCCTCTGCAAGACCAAAGCAAAAAAGAGTGGTGTTGCCAGTAATTGAAGGATCAGGAAGTGCAGGCTCCAAGCTGGTGCTGTAACAATAGGACTGCTAGATCCTGAAGGTTGCATCTTGGTCTCTAACAGGCTCTCTTCTCTCCCAGGCAGACTGAATCCCCACTAGTTTTCACTGCCAGATGTTCTGTGGACTCCTCTTCCTATCTTTGTTGTTCTGGGTTACGATTATTGCATGAGGTTGTGATCCCGCACTTCAGGGAAAAAGGAGTTTTTCAATTTGAGAGATTTCTCCAACTTACGTGCTGCTGCATGTGGGTGCAGGGTCCAGCCCTTTCCACGTTTCTACTTTTCTTACCAGCTTCTGTGTAGTTTCTTCTGTAAATCTTTGGTTATAAATTTCAGTTTAGCTAGACTTTTGTTGGTTTTTCAGGCTGGTTGGTCTATAGTTCAGCTCTACCATCCCGGTTTAGTTCCGGGAGCAGATGAGTATAGCTTCTGCCTACTTTGCAGCCATTTTGGACTTGCCTTAAACCATACTTTTAAATTAGATCATTAAAAGCCATTGTTATAGTTTTTGGCACAGAGTAAGCACTCCTTCATGGTCCCTATTATTTTATCAGTAATGAATATCATATTGGATTTATGTAAAAAATATTGGTTTAATATGCAGCATGCTTAATTCTAACAGTTTAAAAATACATTTATTTTTGTCAAAGTAATGCATGCACATTTTTTGAAAAGTCCAGTAGGCCTATGAGACTTAAACTAAAAACATCAATCTCTCACTTTTCTTAGTGTGGTTTGCCAGAGTCAACCACTCTTAACACTTTTATTTCTTATGGTGCTTACCTGTCTGTTTCTAAATAGTAGGGGGAGGAGGGGAGGTTGAAGAAATTGAGCAAAAGCACAAAAGACTAATGAACATGGAAAACAGTGTGGTGATTGCTGATGGGAGGGGGTTATAAGGGAACTAAATTACAATGAAAAAAATACAATAAAGTTTAAATAATAATATAAAATGTCACTTTCTGATTAATAAATTTTAGATATTGTCTATTAACTTTCTACTGTAATGAATAAAGTTCTTCAGTGTTATTTCCCAATTTTGCTAAATCACAATTATTTCTTAAATCCATACTTAGTAATTCACTATTATAACCAAGAACCTATTCACTAATAAATGTATTATTCTCATAATATATACATTTTTGGATATTTTTTATTTTGCTTCTCTGGGATAAATAATTACTTTTAAAAAATTGTTTTGCCTAGTAGTTTTTGAATCTCCTTTGGAGCTCAAGCTACTCTATGAAATATCTGTCAATACAAACTTTCACATGCACAGATTTTTCATACACTTTGTCCATATAATTTTTCTACTGAAGTCCCCAAACTTCTAGTCCCATGTAGACTTTTCTGTAGAACTATTACTCAGATGTTACCCTTAGACTTGTTTTACTATTATCTTGGTACCTACCTCCACTCATCTCCTGTGTTGAGTGCTCTGTTTCTAGGATTCTATGTCCATCTCTATTTTATATTGCTCACTTCTTTTTGTGGAATGTATTTTTTAGCAGATTCCTGATAAACGAACAATAAAAAGTGCATTTTTTAGAGATTTGCATGTCTAAAATGTTTTTATTTAACTATAACATATAGTTGATAGTTTCTCCATGTATAGAATTAAAGATTGAAAATAATTTCATGTAAAGTTTGAAGGCATTGTTCGATGGCTTTCTAGCTTCCAAAACTTCTATTGAGAAGTCATTATTCTTATTCTCTTCTATGTAAAAAATAAAACTTTAGTGTTTGCTCTAACTAAATTTTGAAAATGATTTCAAATCCTGGCTCTACCATTTTGGTATCTCTCTGATTTTAGTTATTTGATCCCTCTGTGCCTCATTTTTCACACCTGTAGTTTGGTGATAATAATACCTATTTTTTAGAATTATTCTCTAGATTAAAACAGTTAATATATATAAAGCACTTATAATACAACCTGAGAAATAGTAAATGCTCTGATTTGCTGTCTTCTTCTGAATCATGATTATAATTACAATGGAAATCTATTTAGAGAATTTGTACAGAAGAGTGTTGTGAAAAGACAGTTACTCTGTCTGCTGAAGAGTGGATTGTTTGTAAAGAGGACAAGACATAAAGTTCAGGAATGAGATAGTGGTCACCACTTCAAATGAATCTGCTTCATCTGGGTGGTGGGAATCACAAGTAAAGACTAAGTTTGGTTGGTATAGGAATATTAAAAATATCACTTTCTACTCCCTCAAATTAAAACACTTAACCACCCAACAGACAGACCAAATACATTTACAAGATTGCAGAAAATCTGGGGCACAAGAAATAGACAAACAGGAATATTTTATTTTTTAATTATATTTAGAGGAAGTATTATAAGTCTTACCTTTTTACACATATTTTACAATTTAATTTTTTTCTCTTTTGGTAATTATTCATGTGAAGGTGGGAAATCTCCATAATGGTTTCTACTGTTTGAGCCACTGAAAGTTTTAATTTAGACCCGATTCTGAAGACATATGGCACTTGAAGAGCAGAAATATACTCCATCACATATTTGTTCATGTAAACCACGTCACACCCATGACTATGCATATATCTTTATGAATCATAGACAATAAAGGTATTAACTAAGAATTTAATCATTCACTTTTCTCTCTTCTCTTTAATTAAAAACTAACTTTTACTGTATGGGTAATACTGGCCTTGGCATTACTAAATCACATTATCTTTGTCAAAACAATTAAGTTTTCATCAAAGTCATTTGGGGGAGGATCTATTTATAAAAATAATTAATAAATATTGTATTTAGGTACTGAGGGAATAGAGTTTGACTTTGGCTATACCTAAGGGAAAAAGAATTAATATTGTCTCCCAAAAATGTTCAAAAGGTGACCAAAAGCAATTTACCCACTCTGTACTTTATTCACAAAGTGCATATGTGTGGATAATTCTGTGACTAACATTGTTCCAGGCTGACACATTCCATTTATTTTATGCCATTGAATTTAAATCATTGTATAATTTAGAGTCCAGTAATGAAGGTTGGAATATCTGGCAATGTAGTAGGTATGCATAAAATAAATAACCAATTACTCCCATGGCTAATTTTTTCTATGCTCCTTCACAGAGAGGAGTGGCAAAGGAAAATTTGGTTATTTACTTCACAAGAAGAATGGTCATTTGATTATATTACTTGGCCTGTCCCTTTAATCCTCTTCTTTTTATCCACCATGCCTTAACAATTCCCTCCACACTCACATACATCACAAGTGAGAGAGTTTGGGAATTACACTGAAAACAGGAGTCAATTTTTAACTGAACCTATTGGTTTGACTTAAGAGGACCAGGATCCACATTGCTTCCATCCTCAGAGATAAAGCATCAAGAGGCTACAGCAAAGAACATACAGTTCCCTTGACCACCTCATCCTGGTGTGGTCCCTCACCAAATGCTACTTCCTACGTCCACTCAAGTGATGGAACTACTGTAGGGCAGCTAATGCAGCAATTTTTGTTAGTATAGGGGTTCAAACCATTCTTCTGAATTGTCAGTGTTAGGTGGCAATGAGTATTCCTTGACCTTCTCCTTCAGTCAAATTCAAATCATGCAAATTTTAACTAGTTTTTTCTATTTATTTAGATAGTATCATTGTAAATAATGAAAAAAAAAACATGCAATGTTCCCCATTAAATCATCTCTTTAAATCACTGAAAATGGATTTTATTTCTCACTCAAATTGTTGCTTGCTTCAGTCTAGCACTTTATCATATTACTAGCAATATTTGAGTCAGGGGAGTATTATTTAGTGGAACAATTCCAAGTTTATAATTAGTAAGTTTGGAATCTGTTACTTTTCCAGGTAGCAAAGATGACAACGATTTTTTTCATATTTCTCTCTCTGTTTTTATTGTTGTTCAAGTACAGTTGTCTCCATTTTCCCCAAACCCTGTCCCCCCATCCCAGCAATCCCCACCTCCCACCTTCAATCCTACTCCCTTTGTCTCTGTCCATGTGTCCTTTATACATGGTCCTTGATGACCATTCCCTATCTTTCCCTGTTACCCCTTTCCCCACCCTCTTCTAATTACTGCCAGTTAGCTCTTTATTTCAATGTCTTTGGTTATATTTTGCTTGCTTGTTTGTTTTGTTGATTAGGTTTCACTTATAGGAGACATGAAATGGTATTTGTCTTTTACTGACTCGCTTATTTCATTAGTATAATACTGTCCAGATCCATCCATGCTGTCATGAAGGGTAAGAGCTCCTTCTTTCTTTCTGCTGCATAGTATTCCATCATGTAAATATACCACAATTTTTTGATCCAGCCATTTACTGATGGGCACTTAGGTTGCTTCCAGCACTTTGGCTGTTGTAAATTGTGCTGCTATGTACATTGGGGTACATAGGTTCTTTTGAATTGATGTTTTAGGGTTCTTAAAGTATAATCCAAGCAGTAGAATTACCAGGTCAAACAGTAGTTCCATTTTTAGTTTTCTGAGGAAATTCCATCCTGTTTTCCACAGTGGCTGCACCAGTCTACATTCTCACTGACAGTGTACTATGGTTGTCTTTTCACTACAACCTCATCAGCACTTGTTGTTTCAACACCACTTGTTGAAGAGGCTATTTTTACTTCATTTTATGCTTCTGCTCCCTTTCTTGAATATTAATTGACCTTAGATACTTAAATCATCTCTGGGCTCTCTATTCTGTTCCATTGATGTATGTGTCTGTTCTTATGCCAGTACCAGAGTGTTTTGATTATGGTGGACTTTTAATACAGTTTGATGTCAGGTATTGTGACCCCCCCCCACTTTGTTCATCTTTCTCAAAATTGCTGCACTGCAGCTATTAGGGGTCCTTTATGGTTCCATATAAATTTCTTCAATGTTTTCTCTATAGCTGTGAAATATGTCATTGGTAGTTTAATAGGGGTTGCATTGAATCTATAGATCTCTTTGGGTACTATGTACATTTTAATGATGTTTATTCTTCTAATCCATGAACATGATACATGCTTCCATTTGTTTCCACCTTCCTTAATTTCTTTCTTCCATAGGATTTTCTATGTACACTATTATGAAATGACAATGATATTAAATATTTACTGAAAGGCATTATTCTTAGCACTTCACATACATTATTTTATTTAATGTGCATGAAACACCTGTGAGCTAAGTTGTATTATGATCCCTATTTTATGCAGGTAACAGGAATGTGGAGCAGTTAAGCAACTCACCCAAAGTCAAACAGTTACTAAATGGCAGTATTCAGGTTTCAGCCTTAACAGTCTGATCATATTGCTTCCCATACACATAAGATAGGGTGAGTTTTAAAATATACTTCTGGGGGGCAACAACAACCCAGAAAAGATGTTGGACTTAGTTCAGGAGCAAAGCCCAACAGACCCCTGGCAAACCAGCATTAACAGCTGCTGTGGGAGAGGTTCTGATCTTGGGGAAGGGACCAGAGAAGTAGGACCCAGCTTAGGAGGATGTGCAGCAACAGCTACTTACCACCTATGTAGCAATTTTTCAGTATTAATGACAGATACAACCATAGTGGTAATGCAAAGTGATTATCAGCCCTTCAATATGTGCACCCAAAATTAGTTTACCAGCACAAACTTTAATAAGAATTTAGCAACAAATTGAAGCAGAAGCCATATTCAGGCAATTTCTTTTCACTGCCTCTATCTTTTGGCCTTAAGCACATTTGCACATGTTGATTTGCAATGTTGAAGATGTTGCCATCCTAAGAAGTTGCTGATTGAATATAAAACACAAGAAGAGAGTATGTGAGACTCTGGAATGTCCTAATATTTTTTTAATACATACTGAGAGAATATAGTACATCAAGCAAATTTGGAAAATTTCAAGATCTCGAAATATGTGAACTTTGATAAAATATAAAAGGAATCAAAAACTTGCTCAGGTATGACTCATAGGAACACAAAAGATATTTAGCTTTCTAAGAAAGTTTTACTTTACTTTTGAGGGATATTCTCTTTTGGATGGCTGTTAATAATACATTCATTTCTTGAGAGCAGGCTATGATTCCAAAATCAAACCTGGTTTTTACATGTCACATCCCAAGATAACTAAGATTTTTGTCAATTATTTGATGGATTTAGCTTAGGAATAAGTTTGATGCTGTTAATTTTCTGGAGATGCCAGCAATAGAGAAATAAATGCTAAGGGAAGGAAAATTGAGCTTTATTATTAGAAATCTAACATTTGCTGTTGCATTCAATGGTTGTTTTTTTTTTTTTTTCAGATCCCTTTGAAGGTGAATGGTTTTTGTATTAATTTGCTTTATTACCAGGCTATCATAGGAAAAAAATCTGTGCAATGTCTGGGCATTTTCTGTTTTAAAATTTACAAGTGACCAATTGTCCATCATTATTTCAGTGGTTTCTGT
Source organism: Carollia perspicillata (assembly GCA_004027735.1). Lineage (NCBI taxonomy): Eukaryota > Metazoa > Chordata > Mammalia > Chiroptera > Phyllostomidae > Carollia > Carollia perspicillata. The sequence goes on from PVKM010028462.1 coordinate 12,384, forward strand.
TCCAAAGGGCCTTCTTCTGAAGAGTATATGACATAAACATAAATAAGTGAGACATTTTTCACATAAGCAATGAAGAAAAGTGTGTGTGTTGCTCTTAGTTGTTATGGCAGTTAGTCCACTTTCAAAGAGTAAGGCAGTGTTGTGTTGTGGATAGCTATGGGAATGTGGCTGGAGGACTCACTTAAAGCCTTTTTTATCATACAGCTCAGACCTTGTAATTCTCACCCAACTATCATCCCCAGTGCATCTTTCTTTTGTTAAAATGTTTGATAACTGTTTCAGAGATTCTTTTAAAAAATTGTTAAATATTTTATTTATTTATTTTTAGAGAGAGAGAAAAGGAAGGAGAAAGAGAGCCAGAGAAACATCAATATGTGGTTTCCTCTTGTACACCTGCAACTGGGGACCAGGCCCACAACCCAGGCATGTGTTCTGACTGGGAGTAGAACTGATGACCCAATGGCTCACAGGCCAATGCTCAATCCACTGAGCCACACCAACCATGGCTGTTTCAGAGATTCTAGTAAGTCCAAATGAGCATTAAAAAGAAGAGAGAGGGAGTAGTGTCTCTTGTGAAAGGTATGATCTTCCTATAAACTGGATTTTATTATGAGTGTGCCAGTAGTACTAGAATCTGGTATAATACATGACAACCAGATCCACTTCATATTGAGGAAAGTCAAATGAGTTCTTTAGGTGGCACAAAGCTAAGTACATTCACATAGCTTCTGAGTCTACCAATACTTCAGTGTATATTAAGCCTTTCCAAATTTCCCCTCAGAAATTGGCTGTTTGCCAGAATTCAGACTGTTCTGTTGTTCAACAGGCTGCATATTCCCAGATACCCATGGAGTTTTATGCCTAAGCCTTATTTACAGTTTTCCTTAGGATTGCTTTGAAGTGTGAACAATCAAGTTGCAACAGGCTACAAAGTTCTTTCCACAGGAGTCTTTTATTTCACTTTCTATTACAACTCTGAAGACTTCTCAAAACAGAATTATTTACCAATAACTATTAAAATGCTTTTTCAAAGCTAAGTTACTGTACAAATACTTTAGAAATTATTTTATTCTCTTTTTGACTAAAATAACAACATGAACAGACAATATTATACTTTTTCTACTATATTAAGAAAAAAGTAGAAAGTTAGCAAGGCATGTAATTAGTAAAATTCAAAAAACATCCTGTGGTATGATGACACCTGTACAATATGGAACTCGAAAATATTTTCAGTATAGTGTGCATTGTGTATTGTTTGAAATTCCTAACAAACCACCTAGTATTGATAGAACTGACTTAAAACAATGAATGTCACCTCTTTGGTGCCCTGGCCTAGTGGCTCAGTTTGGTGCAATGTCTCATACACCAAAATGCTGCAGATTTGATCTCTGGTCAGGACAACACTTTGGTTGCAGTTTCATTCCCCCTGAGGGCTATGTACAGGAAGCCATCCATCAATGTTTCTCTTTCTCTGTCCCTCTCTCTCTTTCTGACCCTCCCTCCATCTCTCCCTTCCTCACTCTGTAAAATCAATAAACATATCCTCAGGTGGGATTACATGTCATCTTTTTAGAAAAGGTAATGTCTGTGACAACATGTGTACAAACCAAGTCTAAACTTGTGTCTTCCTAATGATCCTGTCATTTTCAAAAATTCCAAAACTAAATGTAGATATTATGTATTTTTAAGCTCTATATTTCCTCAGAATGCAAATAAAATCTCTGACTAGAACTGTGTGAAGGGAGGTCAAAAAGCAGCTTACCCCCCTAATGAACTTTCTAAACCCCTTCAGAGGTGACCATCTGCAGCAATTAAGGGCATAACCAGTATGGACCTCTACTCAGGAAGCTGAGTAGGGTGAGAAAGACAGCCCTCAGTCCTCTCTGAAAAAAAGGAAACAACAGGCTCCTCAGATAAGCCCTATAACAAATGTTTATTTCAAACATATAATAAACTTGGCATTTTCATTTAAAAGATGCTTTGCACTGTACATATTTTTTTTTCCTTTTTAACCCTGCTTTTTGCATGTGTATGCCAAATCTCTCTCAAGATCATGAGGCTAGTGTTCAAAAATAGGTGTGCTTTAGTAAGTGGGGGAAGCAGGGGTGGCACATGAGAGAGCTGGGGATGACAAAGGCTGTCTCTTTGTTATGCTATTCTGATCTGCAGCTCTAATGAACTTTGATTTATGGTGCCAAGAGGGTGCTGTGTGGATGACATCTGTTCCTTTCAGAACTTTTAATCTTTATTTTATAAATGTCACAATTTTAAATAATTTTTTCAGATTTAGCTCTAGATAAATGATGCCTGGGAGGACCATGGTGCTGATTATGAGCCCACTCACACTTATGCTTATTGGCACATTAAGCAATAATGCTGATAACATGGAATGATCAGTACCTATAGCATTTCAGCCCTACCCCAACTGAGGTTAATGCAGAAGACAAATAGGAGGGAAGTGTGGGCTCTATTTTTTCATCAGGCTATTACATAAATAACAGACAAACATCCCTATTCACACTACATCAGAGAGGAGGAAAATGCTGCAAATTTTAAGCCATCAATGACTTAAGATCGCTATTGTCAAATTAATTTTTACAGACTGACCTGTTTGCAGACCACTTTTAATAGTAGTGTAAAGAGTTTGAGACTGGGCTTGAAGTATACAAGTGAATTCCAAATGATATTTCAAATGCAAAAGTTCAGTCTGCCAGCATTTCCCTTCTGCAACGCTCCACTCCACATCCATACACATGCACACAAGCCCCATCAACCTCCACTGACACTTCTTCATTACCATGAAAAAGCTCAGGCAGTCTTGGGGGATTTTGCAAAGCATCATTTCTTTTTATATTCAGGCCCTAACTGATACCTCTACAATAGTTTTCAAAATTTTATGCCCCAATAAGACATAGTTTTTAAAGTTGTATATACAATCACATCCAAGTTCATCTCTTTGGCTTCTCTGGTCATTGGCACTGATCTAGTGTGCCCCCATGATCGAGAGCTGAACCACTAATTGACCTTTTGCATGAACAATCACAAAACCACATGAGCACATTTAATAGAAAAAAATGTAGACTCAGTTACATGGTGTGAGAAGATTGGCAGGAGTACATACCTTTTCATTTTCTTAACCCAAACACAATCTCTATAGATTTTTATGAATGTTAAAGTTACACCTTCCCCTTCAAATGATAAAAAGAATTCAGTGTGAAATCTTCTTTACAAAGTTTCATGAAGGTTCTATTGTTCTCACATAATACTTCAGAAATAAATAGAGATAACACATTCAACCAATTCCCTTGAAGTCTTAAAGATAGAATAAAGGAGAGAAACACTCTCTGGGCTTCATTCTTATTTCTTACTCAATTTTGTCCTCTGTATCATCTGAACTTTTTTTTATATTGACACTATATTCTTTAGTAAAAATAAAAGCATGAGGTTATTTTTATTACAAAATGTGGTACCATAACATCTACCATAATGTGGCGTACAGAAATTTGCCAGTAGAAAGTTGGGAATCTTATAAAATGACAGTACTACATTGTGAAGTTCAAATGGCAAATAGAGACAGTATTTTTTTTTGTTTTTATTTTTGTTTTCAATTAAACATCCAAACATATTTGTTTTGGGATTGTAATAGAAGATAAAGGTGGCTCTCTTTTCTGGACCCCAGATAATCCTGCTGGCCCCCAGACCCCAGACAACCACCTGCTGACTAGTTGACTCCCTGTCTCAGACCCAGATAATCTCCTGCTATCTCTTTGTCTTGGGCCCCGGATAATTTCCACCCTCGGCTTCTGTGTCCTTGGCTCCCACACTCCTGCTCCCTGCTTGTACCACGTGATCCCACCTCTTCCTGCCTTGCTGCAAGAGTATTTAATCACCTACCTAACCCCTCCTCAGGGCCCAGAATTTGGAGGCTGTCTCCTCTGGGTCCACGGGTGTAAATAAAGGCTTACTCCATCACCCCAAATCGTGTAAAAGTTCGTTTTTCCGCAACAGGATGAGTACTTTTCTGGTAATGTGTATTTATTTACTTCAAAGATATAAAATACCAGATTATAATCATATGACATATAAAGAAAACAATATTGTGACAAATTATCTTTTTCATTATAAAACCATTTTCCCCTTCTAGGATGTATTAGTCTCTAGTAAGAATTGGAATTAAACCACAGTTAGCAACTAGCCTAGCAACTACATTTATTGAAAGTATTGTTTGCACAGCCTTGGCTGGTGTGGCTCAGTGGATTGAATGCCAGACTGTGAACCAAAGAGTCACTGGTTGGATTCCCAGTCAGGGCACATTCTGGGTTGCTGGCAAGGTCCCCAGAAGGGGGCACATGAAAGATAACCATGCATTTATGTTTCTCTCTCTCTTTCTCTCTTCTTTCCCTTCTTTCTAAAAATAAATAAATAAATATTTTTTTTAAAAAAGAAAACACATTTTGCAGAAAAATCTTCTTGACTATTTTTAAATGATAGCATGAAAGAAAGTGCTTTTTGTGTATTTATTTTTTTTTAATTTCTGGTTTGGTATGATTTAAATACAGCTTAATTTTCAACCATGATATTGAGTAGTACCTTTAGGCATTTCAAAGATAACAATATAATGACCAAGTTATTTATTTGGAAAAGTAGTTTCTGTACATGTGCTCTATTTTTTCTAAAAATATTTTATTATTCTTTTAAAGACACAACCATATTCTTTAATACATTTGGGAGACAGATGAATCTAAACCAAGCTGCCGTTCTGAAGCTCAGATTCCATCATTCAGGATCAAATTCTACTTTTTTAATTATCTAGAATTCAGATATACACATCACAATCCCCTTAATATCAGGGACTATTACTAGACATTTATTTATTTAAAAACACATTTTAAATTGTTGTGTACTCTGTATATTGCACTTCAGAGAGAGGACTGAAATACTTCTGTTTTTCAAACTGAGGTATATCTATCAGTTAATATTCTATTAATAAAACCAGAAAAAACAGCATTCCTGTTGCCTATTACCTACCAGACCCAAGAGGCAGAGACAGGGATTGCATCTTTATGGGCTTTTTATTCAAATGGCTGGTGATCTGAGAAGAAGATAGGTTTGTACCCTAACAGACCATCTTAAACTCCATTTTAAACCAACCCTTTCATAAGGAGAAGAAATGTGTAGGTAAGAGATCTGTAATTCAAAGGAAAAACTGTAGGTAAGGGATTTGGAATTCAGGAAACAGGCTAATCAGATAAATGCTGCATCCTGGCAAATTCCCTAACATCCTTTCATCTGCTGACCAGTGATTTTCTTTCGTTGTGTCTTGTGTCCCGGGTGATTTTCTTTATCTGTGTTCTGGGTGGGGTGCTGTCTTTCCTAGGAACACAATGACTTGGATACCACCTTGATTGCTTATGGTTGCTTCTGGAGCACAAAGGTCAATCACTTGTGGTCTCCGGGAGTCAGGATGGGCTGTACCTTCCATCCCTGAAATAATAGCTTTTTACATGCATTAACTACTAGGCTATTATTAAGTATTACATTAAACTACAATTTTCCAACTCTCGAGTAACCCATCATTAAGCCATGTGTCTGGGTTATTGAATTAGTGCATCCACCTAACAGAGAAATACACTATCTTTGCTTCTCCAGACTCAGCAAACCTGGGAAGACAATGAACATGTATAGGAAAAAAAGAATAGAAAAGGCTAAGCATCAAAACTCCAATGATAATCAAATATGCTTCTTAGAAGTATAAAAAAATGCTGACAAAATTAAGCAAACAAGAAAGACTTTATTCAAGGTTTTTTGCAATAAGAGACAATTGTGTTAAAATAGAGGAATGAAAGGTGGATAAATTTTTAAGCCCTAAAGTGATGTACTGGAG
>PVKM010028463.1:0-18263 GCA_004027735.1 Carollia perspicillata
CCTCCCTCCCTCCCTCCTTTCCTATCTTCCTTCCCTCCCTCCTTCCTTCCTTCCATCCATTCCCTTGTATTAGATATCATAATTCAGGTTTAATGGGGTTTAAATAAACTTAACTATATTTGGATTCCTTTCAAGGTAAAACATTTAAAGTAATTTTGAAAAGTGAATATATAAGTAAGTGAAGTCAAGATGGTAAATCCTTCATGGATTTCTGAGCGAAGTAGGGAGTGTTTAGAGTATCTTTGCTATTTCTTAGAGTGATGTCAAGACACTTAGCCACCTCACTTTTCCCACAGATTATGTCCATGCACTTTATATGAAGCAGACTGGACCCTTGGGGTTTAGACAGCCATCAGAGTGTTCTTTTCACCCCTTTTCTCTCCCTTCCTAGGTTGGGCAGAATTGGAAGCACTTTTGTCTCCATTCATGTTAGAAGGCAGACACCTCTTAACAAACTAGCACCTGACAAAGTCTTTGCCTTTGTGGGAGCTTGGAACCAGCCAGCACCCTATTTTCTTTACTTCTGATTAGTCCTGCTCTGAGTTTCTCTTCTGAAAGTGAAAGAAAAAAACAACAACAAAACAGCAAAGTGATCCGGCAGAGCAAGTCCAGAACTGAGTGAGGTAGAGCGGTGACTAATGACCTGCCTGAGTTTGCGATTGTTACTGAGACTGGTTTTCACAGGACAACGGGAAAGTGTATCCACAGTTCTTGAGGGTTGTGTTCTGTCCTGGCAGGTCCTTCTGCCAGGCTCCCTGCTTCTAGAGCTTGGCTGTCAGATCCCAGCCACCCAAGCCCTAGTGGGGAAGGATTTTCAAAGAGGAAGCCTGGCCTGCTCCAGAGCTGGCCTTTTTGGGGTATAAGATGGTGGGGCATATAATGGAAACATCATCACATGGCATTTGCCTTTGGCTCCACATTGCCATGGTAACAGAACATGGTTTGTTCAAGGTAAATGACCTTGTCACTGCTTTTATATGTGCTCTTAGTTATTGTGCTGAAGTTATTTATAACCTGATGGAAGAGAGTCCCAGGAGAGCAGTGCTGTTCTGCTTAATTGTTCCATGTGAGAGGAGAGAAATTCCACCCCAAAGAAAAGGGAAGGAAAAGAAAGAAAAAAAAAATAAAACAAAAACATGGATAAAGCCTTTGAGAATTGTCCCTAAAATGCATTTGTGCATTATTTAGGACCACATGTACTCTGGTGTATTTGTTCTCAAAAGTTATTTGGGGAGTTTTATGTAGCCAGGAAATGCTTCTCAAACTCTGTAGGACTGTTAATTCCCTTCGTGTCTTCTGTAGAACTTGACCTATAGTTGGTTAATATGTTATCAAAGATTTGGAATTGCAGACTGAAACATGTGGCTTTGTGAATTCTTTACCCTTATGATGGCCTTTGAGGAAATTCTGGTTTTTGGTCTGGAAGCTTTTTGATTTCATTAACCAATATAACCTTTTTACTGGGTTTGATACAGTATTATCAGCTTTATAATTTACCAAGTAAGGGTGTTTAAAATTCTAACCATTTGTCATCTATTTACTATCACTGTCACTTTATAAAATAAATAATATTATAAGAGGCCTGGATAAATACTATAATAGATAATATATTTGATCATCTATTGTGTGTCAGATACACTAACTTTTACCCCTCAAAGCATGCTTGATTGGCTAGTCCCATCAGCTGCACCTGGGAATTGGGAAGGCAGACTCTCAGACCCCTCCCCAGACCTGCTTAACCAGCACCACCTCCAGGTGAGTGAGGTTCCCAGGTGATGTGAATGGGCATTAAAGTTTTGGCAGCCTTAACTCAACAGAAATGTGACTCCATTTTTGGTCTGCAAATTCTTAGCTCCTACCCAGACTTACTGGATCAGATTCTTGAAGGGTGGGCCCAGCAAATTGTATTTTTAATGAGATTTCTAGGTGACTTTTTGAATGCAAGAATATGACAACCTTTGCTCTAGACAAGTCTTTCATTATCCCCATTTTGCAGATGAGAAAAACTGAATCAATGAGAGGATAAGTCATTTCCCCAAGTACTTTGTAAGTGGCTAAGCTAGGGTTTGAAGCTACAGCATATGAATCTGGAGTCCAAATACTTAGCTATTATGCTATACTGCCACCATCTCTTTGACTGATGTTCTCCATTGCACTTAGGATTCTCCAAAAATTCATATTTATTTATTTTCAACCTCCTGACCCAGTGTTGGAATGTCAGCTCCTTGGAAGTTGGGAATTTATCTGGCTGGCCCATTATTGCTATTTACTATTTGACATTGCCAGAAACTTCATCAAGCATCAGTCTCCCTGGAGGTCTGTTAAACCACAGATGGCCAGGCTCCATCCCAGCACGGCTGATTCAGCAGGTCTGGGGTGGGGCCTGAGAGTCTGCATTTCTGAAGAGCTCCCAGCTGCTGCTGCTGGTCTGTAGACCTCACTTAGAGTAGAGAGAGTTCTCTAAGGCAAAAGAAGTGTGTCTGTGTGGGAGAGGGAGGACTGGCCACCATTTACTTTGTGCTTCTTGCTGTCCTTTGTCGCCTGGTGTTCCACACACTTTGCAAACTTTGCCTCATTAATCTTCCCCGCCCCGGGAGGATCCATGTGACGGACATTGGTGCCTTTATTTCACAGATGGAGAGGCAGCAGTGCTGAGGGAATGTGACAGGCCCAAGGTCACATAGTGAGTCCCTTGAATGAACCCAGAATAGAAACACTGCTGCCTGCCATGAAACCCTGCTCCTCCCGCTCCCGTGAACGTGCGAGCCCCCAAGCCTGCAAAGCCTCCTCATGTCCAATCATTGCCCACTTGCTCTGCCTCCAAAATTAGTTTTGTCTGTTTTACCCCACCCTCCAGGGACCCAAGTTCAAGGTTAGCACTAAACACCTTTTTAGTTCCTTATAACTTGGACTCTGGAGTGATTCTAAGTCAAGAGCAATTAATTATAGAAACATTAGTCCTATGGAAGAGCTGCTTGAGCCTTGTGCCTTTGACTGCTACCAAAGGCCGTACAAATTCTCCCTGTTCTCTGTCTCTGCATGCCTTCAGAGCAGATGCATTCATTGCCACTGACAAGCTGATCACCAGAGACGCTTGGTGCCGATATTAGTTGCCTAGACACTGACTCAGTCCTAGAGACCGGAATTTATAGGGTTGGGGTCCCAGCACCGATTTTACTAACAAGTTCCTCAGGTGATTCTGATGCAAATGTATTCTGGAAAATTCCTAAGTAGAGAAAGGTGGATGAGCTTGCAGGAGTACTGCAAACATTTGGTAAACATTCAGGATGGATGTGGCTTTGTTGGGGGATGGCTTGGACAGCAGTCTCTAAACCGCATTCTGTAGTGCTGATAGTACACAATTTAAATCAACAGAGGATCAGTGGGTAGGCGGGCTCCTGGTTCTTCCTTAGGCAGAGAATATGTCTCCATCTGGTTGAGAGTCTGTTGCACTATATGATTCCACTGGGCAATGCGTTTTAGAATTTACAATAAAAACATTTGGTTGGACCCAATTTGCTTTTTTCATTAGCCGGCACTCATCTGGAAAAATGGAAAAACCCATTTGGTTCAGTCAAAATGGAAATTGGCCAGTGTAAATGTTAAGATGGTCCATCATTTGTTTGAGTTGAACCATAAGTGGTGTTCTGCTTTTCAGCTCGATGTTCATTGGAAAATAGATAATTCCATGGTGAAGTCTGCAATTGGGCTATAGGAACCCAAGCTGCAGCGAAACTGACATCAGATATGGTTCTGCAGGCTGTGTAGACATGGAAGGTTTAGTTCTCACCATCTCTGTGGTTATTTTAAGAATTGAGCCAACTTGAATGTATGGTTTTATTCATATGAAATATCCAGATTAGGTGAATCCATACAGGCAGAATACAGTTTAGTGGTTGCCAGGGTCTGGGAGAGGGGGAAAATTGGGACCCACTGTCTAATGGGCATGGGGTTTCCCTTTGGGCTGTTGAAAATGTCTTGGAACTAGGTAGAAGTGGTAGTTGCATAACCTTGAATGTGCTAATCTCATTGAATTGTTAACTTTAATACAGTTAATTCAATGTTATGTGACTTTATCCTTAGTAAAAAATAATTGAGAGAACAAATGAAAGAAATGAAAACAAAAGAAACCCTAATCCAGCACTATGAGTTCTTTCCTTTTTTCAAAGACATCACCCTAACTTAAAGGAACATTAACAACACATGCTCAATTTTGCTTCCATATTAAAGAAGTTCATTCCCCTGTCTCATTTATCCTCATGGTAAATAATAACATTGGTATCATCAGTGGTACAGGCAGGTGTGGTGAAACAGCCTCATTTAGGATGCAGGAGCCATCTTTGGGTAGGGAAGGGATGCATGGAAGGTAAGTCTTGGGTATGTTAAGAAATGCACATTATTCTTCTATTAAAAAGCAGGCTTGAACGTCAGGGGTGCTCTAAGATAGTTAAATTAACTTTTGCTCTATTCTAATGTGATAATTTGGTAGATTTAGACAAGTCTTCCCTTCCCTTCCCCCATAAACAAATCTTGCAGTATATATACTTTGATTTAAGGTGCATTTGAAGTTTAAAATGATCAGTTTGGATTAACTTCAGTCTTTTACAATAATGGATATTTATTGAGTCGTTACTTTACATCCCAAACTTTACATGTATTACTTGCTTTTGCATTTCATTGACCCTGTGATGCAGGAGCTATTATGGTTCCCATTTTTGAAATAAAGAGTCCAATGCTCAGCCATCTTAATGAGTTGCCCACATTTGCAAACTAGTGAAAACAGCATAGTCAAGTTTAGAGGCCTGGGCTGTCCTAACCCCAAAGCCTATACTCTGAACATCACACTATTAAGGGAATGTTTCTGTAGTATTCCACCTTGGCCTAAGATGAAGACTTCTTGAAGGATAACTATGTGGCCAATCTTTCCTGTAGGTGCAAAGGGAGTTTTTTTTTTGTTTTCCAAAATGATCAACCTTGTATTCAAAGGTGTAGGTTCAGATTTCGTTAAATCCTAATTCCACCACTTAAAGCAGTTTGACCTTAGCCAAACTCCATAGCCATCTTTGCCTATTTGTCTTCCTCTGTAAAATGGATATAAGGATGACTTCCTAGCAAGGCTGTGACAGGAATGAATAGAGATGCTACCTATAAACCCACTTAGAGTTTTGGGTCCTCAAAGGACACTCTCTTACTTCACCTTCTCAGACCTTGAAGCAGTGGCCACCTTTGGTCAGTGTGGGCTTCTGGTCCCAAATCCTGTTTCTCCACTAAATAACTGTTTGCAGACAATTATTGTCTACATTTACCTGTAAACGATATCCTTATCCTGAACCAAGAGGTTCCTGTGTAATTTGGTTTTGTCACAAGGCATCTATAAAGTGGCTTTCTTCAAGGTAGCTATTTTTTAAACCTCTGTTTTAAAAAATATATTTTTATAGTCCTGACACTGACTTTCCCGCAATCCTGCACATAGTCCACAGCCTCCCTTGGCCCTGTGTGCCAGGGCAGAGGGACCTGCAGGGCTGGGGTTGCATTCCTGAGAGGCCATTATTCTGCCAGACCCAGGATTAAGTACCCAGGAATAGGCTGGCCTCTGGGAGGCCCAGGGTGAACTGATTGTTTTGGCTTGAGAACATTCTTTGAGATCTCCACATTTCTAATAATTAAGACCTGAGATGCTGTGGCTGTTGCACAGGCTGCATTTTGTGTCTTATGTGTGTAGCAGAATGGCCTGAATTCATTTCCTCATAATTAAAGTATTCTGAACAGCAGTGTGAGTTGTGACCTGAAAGCAGTTATTAGGGTAACCTGCCCTTATCCAGAAAAAGGATACATCAGAAATGCATTTAGTTAAATCCTCTAGTGACAAGGAATGTTCTCTCACCTTCCCTTTCTCCCTGTCCCTCTTTGAAAGAAATCTGTTGAGGCCTAAGGTAACAGCTCATCACTTATTTTAAGATGTTAGCTATAACACTGTAGAAACCCAGCTTTTAACTATCTTGAGTGATCAGACTTAAGTTGGTGTGTCAGTCTTTGCTCCTCTCAGTCTTAGAAGGGTTCAATTGGCAGTGACATAAAGTGTTGAGGGCATCTTTCACTGCAAAGAAAAAGACTTCCTTTTGGACAGGTTGATCTGGATGAACAGTTTAGGGCTGATTTGCTCTGTAGACACTAGGAATCCTTGAAGGCCCTCTCTCTCAAACAATCAACATTTCTTTCTCTCTCTCTTGAATTTTAATGTGAATCATTGACCTCAAATATGGCTCTCCTCTTGTGAGTTTTATAGGAAGGCTACTGAATCACTTTTGCCTTGACTTCCGAGTTTCATACCCTTGCCTTGATTCAGTGAATCGCAGCTGTCAAACTATGTCTTATGGTATCTTCCTAACTCTTTTCCTTTATGCTCTAGAATTTCAACACTGGCACTCAGCCTATTCGAATCTTCCAGCTCAGGACACCAAACTATGCCCTGATTCCTAACATTTACAATTTCCACCTTCACAAAACTTCCAATTAGGGAGATGGTAGATTTTAGCTTTCCAGCATTTGGCACACAACCATATTATCTGTTCCCCTTTTGATGACTCCATTGCTCCTTTTAAACTCTACTCCTTTGGTATGAGGACTGTGCCTTATGAAATGTCCTTATATTACAATGTTAAGAGGGTCCTTAGAACTTAAAGTATAAATATCTGCTTCCAAGAGCCCATTGACATCATCTTGGAAATACGGTAATACCAAACTATGTTTTTTAAACAACTTTATAGAGGTATAATTTACATAACATAAAAATTCACTGATTTTAATTTAAAAATTCAATTATCTTTAGAAAAGTTACAACCTAGTTTTAGAACCTATTCTATCTCCCCCAGAAGCTTCCTTTCCATGCCCATTTGCAGTCAATCTCTTTTCCCATCCTTAGCCCCAGAAAACCACTAATTTATATTCTTTATAGCAGCGCTAGTCATAATAGCCAAAAAGTGTAAACAATCCAAATGTCTATCAATTGGTGAAGAGATAAACAAAACTCTCTATACCCATACAAGAGAATACAATTCAGCAAAAACAGGAAAACTACAAAGGGACAACTGAAAAAAAAAAACAAACCCAGAATACTAATACCAGCCACAACATGGATGGAAGCATTATGCAAACAGCCCTGTCTGGGTGGCTCAGTTGGAGCATCGTCCTGTATATCAAAAAGTTGCAGGTTTGATTCCTACCCCCCACCCTGCCTCCCCACTCTTTGCAATCAGGGCATGTATGGGGAGTCAACCAATTGATGTTTCTCTCTCACATCAATATTTCTCTCTCTCTCTCTCTCTCTCTCTTCCTCCCTCTTACTCTGTCTCTCTCTCAAATTAATAAAAATATATGCTAGGGTGAGGATTAAAATGTCTTTAAAAAGCATTCACACATTATGGTAAGTGAAAGGATGAAATGTACAGGAAAATTAAATGCAAAAATGCAAGGTAGATTGTTAGCAATGCTTCTCAGTAGGCAAATGCATCCCTACTTTGTTTTAGGAACCTAAACTACTCATTGTCTTGGGTCCCTGGGGCTAATTCTCTTTAAAACAAGCAACTAATTTCTCCTTTCCTAGATTTGCTTTATCATTTTGTCTGTGGAGAGCAGAAATCCAGAAGCCAGGAGGGAGATGGTGGCTTGGTTTGAGGCATATTAAAAAAAGGCCCATCAGTCCCCTCCTTACCTGCATTTTACCTGACTTCTCAAGGCCCATTTGGGACCAACCTTCATTTTTAAGTTAATATGTTGGAGAATATATGGAATGTCTGCTGGGAACTGGTAGCAGGCAGGAATGTTTAAGCTGATCATTTATTTTAAATGTAAGCCATTTATAACACATGATTCATCTGTTGCTAGAAGGTACCTGGCATCAAGTACATATACCGTGATTCAAATTGTGACAACACCATAGCTCAGAGGGGGGGAACAATCAGAGACTTGTTTAATAGAATTTTCACAAATTCCATATTTTTGGAATTGAAAATAATGGGATCTTAGCCCATTTAAGACTGGTGTCCTGGGGCAGGGTTGGGGAATTAGTGTACTGATACAAACAAAAGAAAGACAAACCAAAGACTAAGATGTTTTACAATGAGTATATTAAAGTTCTATGGTTATTTTACTGACACTATCCTTTAATTTTTGTACTGTTTTTCCATTTATAGAATTATATGCTGTATACTAATTGAAGAAGTTAGACTATAGAAAAAATATATAAGAAAATAAATTTCCTCATAATTCCTATCTTAGATACTGGCTACTAGCATTCTCCTGGATACCCTTTCAGTTTATTTTTTTCTGTGTGCATGTGAGTACTCAGGTATTTAACTGGGCTCAAACTGTACCTATTATTGTGCCATGCTATTGTCACTTGACATTTTATTATGAACATCTACCCCCAATCATTAAATATTCTTGAAGAAGATAAAATTAATGGTCCGTAGTAGTCCAACATTTGAGTGTACCATCAGACTACCATTCTCCATTCCAACTGCTACACAATAACATTGTTTTAGATTTTTTAACTGTTAAAGCTGCAATGAAAATCCCTTTTAAAAATTATATTTTATTGATTATGCTATTACAGCTGTCCTATTTGTTTCTCCTCTGCATTCCCCCCACCCCACCCAGTTCAGTCCATGGGTCTTACATACAAGTTCTTTGGCTTCTCCATTTCCTATACTGCTCTTAACTCCCCCCTGTCTATTTTGTACCTACCATTTCTGCTTCTTATTCCCTGTACCTTTTCCCCCATTCCTCCCTCTCCCCCTTCCCACTGATAACCCTCCATGTGATCTGCATTTCTCTGACTCTGTTTCTGTTCTAGTTGTTTGCTTAGTTTGTTTTTGTTTTTGTTCTTGTTTTAGGTTCAGTTGTTGATAGTTGTGAGTTTGTTGTCATTTTACTGTTCATATTTTTTATCTTCTTTTTCTTAGATAAGTCCCTTTAACATTTCATATAATAAGGGCTTGGTGATGATGAACTCTTTTAACTTGACCTTGTCTGGGAAGCACTTTATCTGCCTTTCCATTCTAAGTGATAGCTTGCTGTATAGAGTAATCTAGGATGTAGGTCTTTGCTTTTCATCACTTTGAGTAATTCTTGCCAGTCCCATCTTGCCTGCAAGGTTTCCTTTGAGAAATCAGCTGGTAGTCTTATGGGAACTCTTTGTAGGTAACTCACTGCTTTTTCTCTTGTTGCTTTTAGGATTCTCTCTTTATCTTTAACCTTTGACATTTTGATTATGATGTGTCTTGGTGTGGTCCTTTTTGGGTCCAACTTGTTTTGGACTTTGTACTTCCCGGACTTGTATGTTTATTTTCCTTCACCAAATTAAGGAAGTTTTCTTTTATTATTTTTTCTTATATTCTTTTTTCCTTTATTTTTTTCGTTGTTGTTCAAGTACGTTGTCTACATTTTCTCACCACCATGCCCCCCTCCCCAGCAATCCCCACCTCCCACCCTTGGTCATATCCCCCTTTGGCTTGTGTCCATGTGTTCGTGTGTCCTTTATACATGTTCCTTCACAACTCTTCACACTTTTCTCCCCATTATCCCCTCCCACCTTATTCTGGTTACTATCAGTTTATTCTTAATTTCGATGTCTGTGATTATATTTTGCTTGCTTGTTTGTTTTCTTGATTAGGTTCCACTTATAGATGAGATCATACAGTATTTGTCTTTCACTGCCTGGCTTATTTCACTTGTCATAATGCTCTCCAGATCTATCCATGCTATCATAAAGGATAAGGGCTTTTTCTTTCTTTCTGCTGCATAGTATTCCATCATGTATATGTATCACAGTTCTTTGATCCACTCATTTACTGATTGGCACTTAGGTTGCTTCCAGCACTTGGCTATTGTAAATTGTGCTGATGTGAACATTGGGGTGCATAGATTCTTTTGAATTGTTGTTTCAGAATACTTAGGGTATAGTCCCATTGCTGGGTCAAAAGGAAGTTCCATTTTTTGTTTTCTGAGGAAATTCCATGCTCTTTTCCACAGTGGCTACCTCAGTCTGCATTCCCACCAACAGTGTACTAGGGTTCCCTTTTCTCCACAACCTCTCTAGCACTTGTTGTTTGTTGATTTGGTTATGACGGCCATTCTCATGAGTGTGAAGTAGTATCTCATTGTGTTTTTAATTTGCATCTCTCTGATGGCTAGTGGTGCTGAGCATCCATTCATATGTTTCTGGGCCCTCTGTATGTCCTGCTTGGAGAAGTGTCTGATCAGGTCCTTTGCCCATTTTTTAATTGGGTTGTTTGTCTTCCTGGAGTGGAGTCATGTGAGTTCTTTATATATCTTGGAGATCAAACCCTTGTCAGAAGTATGATTTGCAATTATATTTTCCATAATATTGGTTCCCTTTTCATTTTACTGATATTTACTTTAGCCACGCAGAAGCTTTTTATTTTGATGAAGTCCTATATATTTATTTTTTCCTTTATGTCTCTTGCTTTAGGGGACATATCAGTGAAAATATTGCTGCTTGGAATATCTAAGGTTTTCCTGCCTATGTTTTCCTCTAGGACTTTTTATGGTGCTGTGAATTATATTTAAGTCTTTTATCCATCTTGAGTTTATTTTTGTGTATGGTGTAAGTTGGTGGTCAAGTTTCTTTTTTTTTTTTTTGCATGTACTTGTCTAGATCTCCTGACACCATTTGTTGAAGAGGTTATTTTTACTCCACTTTATGCTTCTGCCCCCTTGTCAAGTATTAATTCACTATAGAAACTTAGGTTTATTTCTGGGCTCTCTATTCTGTTCCTTTGATCTATGTGTCTGTTCTTATGCTAATACCAGACTGTTTTGATTACAGTGGCCTTGAAATATAGTTTGATATCAGGTATCCTGATCCCTCCTACTTTGTTCTTCTTTCTCAAAATGGTTGCAGCTATTTGTTGTCATTCATGGTTCCATATAAATATTTAAAGTGCTTGTTCAATGTCTGTGACATATGTCATTGGCATTTTAAGGGATTGTGTTGAATCTATAAATTGCTTTGGGTACTGTGGACATTTTGATGATGCTAATTCTTCCAATCCATGAACACAGTACATGCTTGCATTTGTTTGTGTCTTCCTTGATTTCATTCTTCAGTGTTGTGTAGTTTTCTGCATACAGGTCTTTTACCTCCTTGGTTAGGTTTATTCCTAGGTATTTTATTTTTCTTGTTGCTATATCAAATGGGATTTTTTTCCTGATTTCTCTTTCTGATATCTCATTGCTAGTGTACAAAAATACTTGTGATTTCTGAATATCGACTTTGTATCCAGTTGTTTTGACCAATTCACTCATAAGGTTGAGAAGTTTTTGGCAGAGTCTATAGGATTTCCTTAGTACACTATCATGCATCTGCAATCAATGACAGTTTTGCTTTCTCCTTTCAAATTTGGATGCCTTTTATTTCTTTTTCTTATTTAATTGTTGTGGCTAAGACTTCCAATACTATGTTGAATAGAAGTGGTGAAAGCAAACATCTTGTTTTGTTCCTGATCTTACTGGGAAAGCTTTTAGTTTTTGCCCATTGAATATGATGTTGGTTGTAGGTCTCTCATATAAGGCCTTTATTATGTTGAGGAATGCTCCCTCTACTCCCACTTTGCTGAGGGTTTTTTTTTTATTATAAATGGGTGCTGTACCTTATCAAATACTTTTTCTACATCTATTGATATGATCATGTGATTTTTGTCTGTCCTTTTGTTCATGTGACGTGTTACATTTATTGATTTGTTAATATTGTACCATCTTTGCATGCTGGGATGAATCCCACTTGATCATGGTGTATGACCTTTTTAATGTGTTGCTAGATGTGGTTTGCCAATATTTTTTTGAGGATTTTAGTGTCTATGTTTGTCAGCAATATTGGCCTTCTTTCTTTGTTTTGTCCTTGTTTGGAGCATTTAATCCATTTATGTTTAAGGTTGTTATTGATAGGTAATTATTCATTGCCATTTTTTTGTACCTGTGTTCCTCTCTCTCTCTCACTGTTTTTCTTCCTCTTCTTAAAGCAGACCCTTGAGCATGTCTTACAGAGCTTGTTTGGAGGAGGTGTATTCTTTGAGGTTTCTTTTGTCCCAGAAGCTCCTTATTTGGCCTTCCATTTTAATTGAGAGCCTTGCTGGATAAAGAAGTCTTGGTTGCAGGCCTTTGGTTTTCATAACCTCGAATATTCCTTGCCATTCCCTTCTGGCTTGGAGTGTGTCCACTGAGAAGTCGGCTACTAGTCTTATTGGGGCTCCCTTGTATGTTACTTCCTATTTCTCCCTTGCTGCCTTTAAGATTCTCTCTTTATCTTGGAATTTTGCCATTTTAATTATGATGTGTCTTGAAGTGGGCCTCTTTGTGTTCCTCTTGATTGAGACTTTCTGTGTTTCCTGGATTTGAGTGACTTTTTCTCTCATCACATTAGGGAAGTTTTCCATCATTACTTTTTCAAACAGGTTTTCTATCCCTTGCTCTTCTCCTTCCGGTATCCCTATTATATGGATATTATTCCATTTCATGTTGTCTTGCAGTTCCCTTAACCCCTCTTTTTTCTTTCTGAGTCTCTTTTTTTTTTCTTGCTCTTTCTGGGTGTTTCTTTCTACCCTATCCTCCAGCTCACTGATTTGATCCTCTGCTTCATTGAGCCTGCTTTTGATTCCTTCCACTGCGTTCTTCAATTCACAAATTGTATTCTTCATTTCCTCTTGGCTGTTGTTGATAGTTTCTATTTCCTTTTTCATGCTGTTGTAATTCTCATTAAGTTCCTTATAGTTTTCCTGTAGTTTTTAGTAATTCACAGTGAGCTCATTGAGCTTCTTTATAACCATTGTTTTGAACTCAGTATCTGATAGTTGAATTGCCTCTATTTCGTTTAGCATTCTTTCTTAGGATTTCTCCTTTCCTTTCATTTGGGGATTCTTTGTCTTCTCATTGTTTGTGAGACTCTTCTTGTTTGCCTCTGCTTCTTAAATCAATCTGTTTTGACTCCCTGAGTTTGTGGTATGAACTTCTATGGTAGGAGACCTGTGAGATTCATTGGTGCAGTCTCCTTGATCTCCTAATGTTGATGTTCTGGGGATGCCCTTTATGCCATTTATGTTGGCTCTCTGGATATAATTGTGTTTTGATTGTTGTTGGGTCATTCTTTGGTGAATCTTTCCCTTCAGCTGGTTGACTGAGGGACACTCTGCCAACCACATCTTATATACTGTTGTGCAGGTGCTGCCAGAAGAAACCCACATGTGCAAAAATACCTCCCCCCGGCAATCCCACTATAATCAGCATATGAACCAGTTTTAATAAGGGTGTAAAGAGATTAAGACTGTTATATAAAATGAGAGAAATAAGCTATAGTATAAATTCTAATGACTTAATATGCACAAACTTGCTGGAAAAGAAGTGAATATTAGAGATCTATGCAGGATAAAAAATATCAGTAATCATGGAGAACACTAAAGTAGATTTCATCTAGGTAGCCCCTAGTATTTATCACTGTTTTTTCTTTCTGGATCCACCTCTGGTGATGTCAGATGTTGACTCCATCTGACTTTAGGCATCCTGCTTCAAGACAGCCAGGGATCTACTGTCTGTTGCTGTTTCCTTCAGTTGTTAATGTAGTGACTTGGCACTCAGCTGTGAGGCTTAAGCCCCACAGGACAGGGCAGAATTTTTCCTGGGGTTGGAGTTGTTTTTTCCCCTCAGGCTGATGTTGCTTGGAGGGGAGAGGTCTGCCTGAGTAGGATGGCTGCTTCTATAGGGGATGAATCAGCACTGGGATCCTGATGGCCGCTCTCTTGGTTCTTTCCCCAAAGTCTCCATCCCCTGTCTTTCTTCAATCCTCTCTAGTCTACTCTCCCCCACCCTACTTTGCCAGGGATCTACTGTCTGTGGCTGTCTCCTTCAGTACTTAATCTAGTCACTTGGCAGTCAGAAGTCAGGCTTAAGCACCACAGAGCTGGGACAGAGTCCTTCCTGGGGGTGGGGCTATAGTTTCCCCTTAGGCTGCTGTTTCTCAGAGGGGAGTGGTCTGCCTGAGTACAATGGCTGCTGCCTTATAGGGGATGAGTCAGCACCAGGATCCTGGTGGCTACTCTCTCAGCAGTCTCCCCAAAACTTCCATCCCCAATATCTCTTTAAGCATCTCTAGCCACTCTGCCCCCACCTTTGCCAGAGCCACGGGTAAGTAGCTACAAATGAAAATTTGTGTGTTGGCCCTTTAAATGACTCTCTGTGTCTCAAGCTCTCCATCTCTGGAGGAGAGCAACCCTGCAGCTTTTCACTGCCAATTGTTATCTGTGTACTTTTTGGAGCTCTGGTGTACTAGGCTGGGGATCCAAACTTAGGGTTTAGACCCCATTCTTCTCAGGGGGATCCAACTGGCTGCTTAATTATCCCTTTAGCACTGCCACCTGTGTGTGTCTGGCCAGCCCTCTTGAGTTTCCACCTCACTCCTTACCAAACAGGTTGTGCTAAAGCTGATTCTTCTGTCCAAGGTTGTAAGGCTTCTCTCTCCCTGTTGTTCAGTTGTTTGTTCTGGGTGATTTCTCCACAATTTAGTTGTAATTCCAGATTGGTCCTGGGAGGAGGTTAGTGTGGCTACTATTCACTCCTCCACCATCTTGCCTCTCCCCCAATTATTTCTTTTAAGGGTTGTTAAATGACTGGGAATACAGTGTAACATGAATGGTGAATGAATTTAATGCAATACATGTGTCTCTGTCTTTCTGTAGACCAAAGTCTTTGCTCTTTGTAATAAAGAATCATGCATATTGAAGTATAGCAGGAGTTATGAGAGGGGGTCCTGGAATCCGCTTTTTGAGGTCTAATGACAAGTCTGCCATTTGATGGTCATGTGACAATGGAGCAATGTTTCCTCTTCTGTACAATAGAAATCCACAAACCTGAAATGTGGTGGTGATATGAGGATTAAATACAACATGCATGAGAGATTGACAGTGTTCTGGTCACATAGTAGTGTTGACAAATGTCTGATGGTGGTGTGTTATGTGTCATTCTTTAAAAGATATTGTATTTATTTATTTTAGAGAGAGAACAAGGGAGGCAGAAAGAGAGGGAGAGAAACATCAATGTGTAGTTTTCTCTTGAGCACCCCCCACTGAGGGCCTGACCTGGTCTGCAACCCAGGCATGTGCGCTGACAGGGAATCAAACCATTGACACCTTGGTTTGCAGGCCAGTGCTTAATCCACTGTGCCACACCAGTCAGGCCTATGTGTCA
The DNA here is from genome assembly GCA_004027735.1 of Carollia perspicillata. Lineage (NCBI taxonomy): Eukaryota > Metazoa > Chordata > Mammalia > Chiroptera > Phyllostomidae > Carollia > Carollia perspicillata. The sequence goes on from PVKM010028463.1 coordinate 15,256, forward strand.
TTATTTTTAAAGAGCAGATTTCAGGAAGGAATGAAAGCAGGCACTCAAGAAATGTGGTGGACTTATGGACATGGACAACAGTGTGGGCACTGCAGTGGGGAGAAGGTATAAGAGAGATAAATGGTCATGGAAAAATACAATAAAAATAAGAATAAAAAGAAATATGGTGGGTTTATTAATTTCCTATTGCTGCTTTATCAAATGATCACAAAGTTGAATACTTACTTAACACAGCAGAAATTTATTCTCTAACTAGACTAAATGACAGAACTCCAAAATCAGCAGCACTGAGTCCTAATCAAGGTGCTGGGTGGGCCCTTGCTCCCTCTGAGGCCCTAGGGAACATCTGCTTTTTGTGTCTTCTAACTTCTGGTGGTTGCTGGCATTCATTGCCTGTGAATGCATCCCTCCACATTATACCTCCTTCTTCACTCACCTTTTCCTTTTCAATGTGTCAATCCTGCCTCTGCTTCTCTCTTTTAAATGCCCTTGTCATTAGATATAGGACCCACCCAGATAACCTAGGGTGATCTTCTCATCTCAAGATCCTTAACTTAGTAACATCTGCAGAGCCCCCCTTTTTCCTCATAAGGTACTACTATTTACAGGCTGCAGGGATTGGGATGTGACCTGTTTGGGTGGCCATTATTCACCCTAACACAGTAGGTTAGAAATGAGGCTTCATTTTCCATCTGACAGGGATGTGTGCAATCTCAAAGGTCTTACCACATCGTCCACAAAACCAATGTCAGGATCTGTGGGGACATTTATTAAATAATGCTTTTGTTTTCTGCAAACTCATTACCCCCTTTTGCCTTCAATATTTGAGAAACACTTACTTTGTGAATAAAAATGCCTGCAGCAAAAATTGATCATCTGCAGATCAATATGTAATATTTATATTTCACCGAATCTTCATGCCATATTTCGGGTTTGATCCTCTGTCAATTTTGAAATGATCTGTGCTAATTCCCGAAGACCTGTTCTTCTCTCTTGACTTAATTTTGTCATCTCATTCTGTAAAAAGCCTTTCTTATCACCCCAGAGGTTGCCAGGGGGTGTTTTTTCACTGAGATGGCATAATGTAGTTGATGATATATTTGTTGTAAAAAATTCTTTTTCCATTGTAGTCCATTTTAAATTTCCCTAGTGTTCATTTGCTTTCTCTATTTCTGAGTGCACTTAAAAATACATTTGCAGTCACGATTGCCTGGGTAAGGTATAAATCCTAGATATTAGAATTTTTATGCTTTAGAAATAATAAATGAGGTCTTACCAATTAAAGATAAAAAATTACTTGGGTGAGGATAGTAGAATATTTTATCAGTATTATTAAAATTTAAGGGTAGCTGAAATGCCACAGGAATCTTTGTACAACATTTTAGTTTAAAAAGTTGGCTTAGGGATAACTTACATTCTTGTCTTCAATTTTACATCAAACAGGATATTATATAAATTATAAAAAAAGAGAGCAGAACTCCTGTTGAACTGAATCAAATATAGAGCTTTTTGCCCATTTTAGCAATGCAATTTTACCCTTTATATTTGGAAACCATTTTTTGTGTGTGTATCTTGGGTTTATAATAATACAATTTTTACTTTATCAAACAAATGTTACCATTACATGTGGAAGAAACAACCTCATGTGATTTATTGTAAAACAAAATAGTTTAAAAACCTCAATATTTTATCTGTAAGCATGTCTGCTTTCTGTGTAGAAGGGTACATTTTGTGAATGATCACCACAGGAATTTTCACTCTGATTTTTGTTTTTCTCTATTTTCTTCATTATTTTTTAGTCCATTATTCTTAACAGCTCTCTGGTGTGCCAGTCCATTCTCCGTAGGTCATCATGACTTCTCTGCAGCATCATCACAATTCTCCACGGCTTCATAAATAACCTCTCTGGAAACTGATGATTTCTAGAGAATAACATGGAATCCTAGGTAGGCACTAAAAAAAATAAAATGAAAAAGATTGCCTTTCAGAAGATGATCCTATTAGGAGAAGCAGAATTCTGTATCCTGCACAAACACAATTGATACCTAAGTAGTGTGCATTTTTAAGCAGTCATTTGTGAACTGATGTGGACTTAATGGCAGATTAAAACAACTACCCGCTGGGTTGTTTCAAAAAACAAAACCCTCCAATTAAGATGGATCCATGAGAATGTAAAATCAATCCACAACAACACTGAGCACCTTCTATGTGAAGGACACCGCTGCTGACACGGAGAGAGAAGAGAGGAGTTAGAAATCACCTCATTGCTAAGAATGGTATAATCTAGAGCACTGGTTCTCAATGGGGGTGATTTTGCCCCCCAAAGGACACTTGGCAGTATCTGGAGACATCCTTGATTGCTGCAACAAGGAGAGTGGGGCTGCTGACATCTAGTGGGTAGAGGCCAGAGATGCTGCTAAACATAATACAATGCACAGGACAGCCCGATAACACAGAATTATGTGGCCCCAGAGACAATAACTCTGATTTGGAGAGAGGGAAAAAGCACTCATGGAAAGAGTTTTGATGTTTTAAGCCAGTCACAATAATGCTTAGCCTGTTTACAGGAATTCAGAGGAGAGAAGAGTTTCTTCCGGGTTATATGTGGAGGTCAACTCTCATCCTAGACTTAGGAAGTGTAATTTACCCTGAAAGGTAGGCAGAGAGAGCATGAGGGCCTTTTACAAAATGAAATGGCAACACAAGAATAATATTTGTAATTCTCAATGGTGAGTGTGCACACACATCGTGTAGTTAGAGTAGACACCTGGTGCTTACAGACCTTAGACCAGACTAAGGACAGCTACTCGTTCTCCAGGCTCAATCAGCAGTCGAGTATTGCTGCTGGGATAGATGTGTCTCTTTGAGACTCTGGAATAAGAAACTTCAGCTCGATTTGATAGTAAAGTGGGCTGTGAAACCATAACAAACTTCTGAATTGACTTTCTAAGAAATTTCTTTTTTACTCCCCTTCCTTGTCAGATTATTTCTTAAAAGATGTTAAGTAT